>JAACJT020000955.1:0-17080 GCA_009936485.2 Gymnarchus niloticus | reverse complement strand
ATGAAGTTGACCAGACAAAACATGAAATACCTTGGGTTCATACTGTCTGCAATGAAATAAAAGTCAAAGTAAATTTAATTAAGAATCACTGCTTTTTTATTATTTGCATTTTCCATACCGTCCCAACATTTTCTTATTTGAAGTTGTAAATCAGCAAAGGGACCAAAACTGGGAATTAACTCAAAACACGCTGGAAACATTCCTTAAAGATTCTTATCCATGTTGACATTACTACATGATGCAATTGCTGCAGATTTGTTGGCTGCAGAATCATGCTGCAAATCTTCCTTTCCACCTCATTCCAAAGGTGCACTACTGAATTTAAACCTGGCAACAGGAGAGGATTTGGAATTACATTTAGCTCACTTTAAGGTTCATGACATGACAATAATTGTCCTGCATACTATACTTCTGGAAGCAGCCATTAGAAGATGGGTTAATTGTGGACATAAAGGGATACACATGAATAGCAACAATATTCAACTAAGCTGTGGTGTTTAAACGATACTCAACTGGTATTCAGGGGCCAGTGTGTGCCAAGAAAATATTCCTCAGGCCATTACAACAATACTACTAGTCTGAACTGTAGACACAAGGCAGGTTGGATCCATGGATTCATGTTGGTTAAGCCAAATTCTGACCCTTCCATCTACATGTTGTTGCAGAAAGTGAAAATCATCAGACCAGGTGATGTTTTTTTTTTCAAGCTTCAGCCATCCGGTTTTGGTGAGTCTGTACCCACTGTAGCCTTAATTTCCTGGAGTGGAAACTGATGTGGTCTTCTTCTTTGACCTCTCTCATCAACGAGGCGTTTCTGCCCACAGAACTGCTGCTTATTGGATGTTAATTTTGCAACATTCTGTGTAAACTCCAAAGATGGTTGCGCGTGAAAATCCCAGGATATCAGCAGTTTCAAAAATACTCAAACCACCCTATCTAGACAACCATGTCCTGGTCAAAGTCATTAGATTACATTTCTCCCCCAATCTGATTAGCTGATTAGATATTTACACAAACAACCAAGTGTACAGGTGTTCTTAGTGACCTCTGAGTGTATGTCTATATTTCAGATAAACATATTGAGAAAAGTCATCATTTGAAATCAAATCTGCAATGCAAATTTGTTTTAATCTGTTATTCCTAGGTAGTTAACAGCAAACAGGAAAGGTTTTCCCACCTTTAAAACAAAACTGTGAAATTGTGTAATTGTAATCTTGGCATGCTCGCTGCATTTGGGTTTGTGCATTCGTTTCCACTCAGTCACGACGATAAGGAACGAGAAGTAAATGCCTCAATAAAACTAGCGTAAACACATCTGTGTAAAACTCGATATCTTTGAAACAGTGAGCAAATCCACGGAACGAGGGATTTTATTTGGCACCTTCACGGTATTAACGAGTAGGCGAATCAAACAACATAGAAATGCAGCACAGACATGCATGCTTTCTTCTCTAACTGTAAACCCATCAGAACCAGCCCATTGTCCCCAGTGTCTGTCCCTTATACCCAGGATGAACTCTCAACTGATTACATGCAAGTAGAGAGCCTCTCACCTTCCTCAAAAGACTGACACCTCTCTCTTATTATGTAGACATTTCCTGTAGTGCACTGATACACACCTTGACGCCTGTATGGCCGGTTTCTTTTCAAAATTACCTCAGATCATCAAAGTTGGAAACCAACAGGTCACACTCATTTAAAAGAAGACTCGTTACGAGATCAGAGTTAATTCAATTGTGCTCACAGATTTCAGAGCTCTTGAATTGGAAGGTGCCGCACTCTGAAAGATGTGGGTACATATGCTCCAGGCCGCAGTCTCATTATGAGCAAAACAATCAGCCTCACGTTCTTCTTTGTTTACCTGACACTATGCCAAACGATAACACAAAAAAAGAAGCCAGTCAAGGTATTTCTGTGGTCAGAGGCGATTTAACAAAGGAGATGTGTGTGTCCAGATTGCCTTTGGATGTTGGATTTACTGCTCTGAACATGTCAGTATTCGTCGTAACTACGAGGAAATTGGCGTGTCGAGGCTGTGGAAACCTCGAGGGGCTGCTCCCGCCTGCCTCAGACCGCTCTCATTCTCCTTCTCTCGTCCCGCCAGCTCGCCGTCCTGACTGAAGGCATAGAACGTATCCATGGAAACAGCAGAGCCGCATGAACCTCACGGTCACGGAAAACCCGCCCGCTGGAGACGACCATGACATGCACGGGTAACAGAGCTTGCGTTACACTGGCTCTTAATTTGAATCTAGCAGAATCAGCACCGTTTTTACTCAGGTTATCAGGCCGCATTCCCATTCTGAATGCGGGTATCTGTTACATTAAACAGGTGAATCACACTGATTTAGAATAAACAACACTAGCTAAAATGACCAACCGCTGCAATAAAAAAAAGAGCTTAATGCAAATATTTGAAGATAAATACAATTCACTGCTTTGAATTTTAAAATTCCAAAAAGTAATTTCACCTAAAATTCCCGCCCATGTAAACTGAAACATTTTTAAAAACCCAGATAAATACCTTCTTCCAGCTGCTGTGTGCTTATGTAAATCAAGCATTGTGCTTCCACAACACTAGCGACTACAATATTACAAAACAACAAAAAGCAACATTCTTTTGCCTAGATATTTACCAGTGTAACCGATGACTGAAAATTGTAGGAGCTAAACTGAGTCTGTAAGACCTAGTCCTGGCCAGATGGCAAACAGAATCTTGTGATACACACAGGGATGAACAAAAAGAATAAGGGTAGGGCAGAGGAGATCGGTTTAACAGAACGATAGAGAAGAACGGAAACAATAGACAGAAATTTCCTTGTCTTCATAAAAGAAACATGAGTAAATATGCCATGAACAGAGCCATTGACCACACAAACTATACTGTAACACTGACGGACCTTCATTTTTGGGAATCTCGTTATTACAATGAAACTGAAAGATGTACTACAATTATTCCCGATATTTGGATTGCTACCTGGTACATACAGTAGGTAAACACCGTCAGGCTGATGATGGTGCACCTTTTGTGCCGGTACTTGGTTAATTATTATTACCACAATCAGATATCTTCAGCATTCACCTACCATGACGCTTCAGGGTCAATAGCTGCACTACTGATGTGCTTGAACCAGAAGCCTTCTGGACATGAATCCAGGTACTTAACCACTATGCAGCAGCGTCTCCCACAGTGAATGCTCCACACTGGCAAGGCTTTGTAGCAAAATGTTGTGATTTTTCACAGAGGGCTCACAATATAGCTTTGATCTAAAAATACCGCCTCTCTGTTTTCATCTGTAACTTTCGTTTTTTGTTCATGTCATCTGTTTGCTTTGTTTTTTGTCAAAATGGATAAAACTTTCTGTTCTTTTCTTGCAAAAGGAATACCATTTACTTAATAGGGTAAATGGATGACAGACACGTACATCTGCACAAAATCTGAGAGAACAAAAAAACTGTAATAAAATAAAAACCTTGTTGATGGTGGCACACAGTTGTTTCCTATGACAGAAAAAAGGATATACATGTCGAATCTGTCAAACTGTACTTTCAACGTGAGAGAAACAGAGGTCGATCTCATCTAAAAACCCTAAATGCTGTCATCGCTGTAATCAGGTCAAACGTTGACTTTAATATTCCGGTGCTCGGTGTTAGTAGGTCCGTTATTGACAAGCCTTTTCCATACACTCTTTTGAAGATGTTCCGAGATGAGGCTACAATCCATGTCAACATTGATTTTCAGCTATGATTTATTACGGTAGTCTCTATAAATTTTAAGCCCAACAAAGCATTTGGAAAGGGCCCGAATTAATGGGGATAAAATTAATTATAGCAAACGGGGAGACCATATTGATGAGCTTAATTAAACGAGGCGCCTTAATAATGTAAGCTGTAGTGAAGTGCTTGGTCGGCACCAGAAATCTCAGCATTTTTCGTCGTGTCTTCGGTGCTGCTTAGTGATAAATAGTCAGCAATTACTTAGAGAAATTCAGCCATATATTTGGTTTTGTTTCATTATTTTAAAAACGGCTAGCACAGCAGCCCTTAAACGAGGCCCTATATTACCTTGGTTGCATGCCGCGATACGATTTATGTTAAAATATTTGTAATGGTTCAGACGATGTGAGTATTGTTTGCCTGCTCTCTATTATTCCTAAAATATTCGCACGGAAAAAGATACCTAGCTTGAAATAAAATTCTGTTGGTGTTATTTATCTATGACGGCTTTGAGTATGAAGTAATTATCGTTTTATTTATCTTTCAGCGAACGCGAAAGAGCAAGGGATATTGCAACAATATCTTTACTGTGGCGGTGAACCGATTATCCCAAAGAGGGATACCATTTCAGTGTTAATCGGTGTTATCTGGTAAAATATTGCCTTGTTTAATTAACACCAACTGATGTCGAAAAACCAAGTAGGCTATAGCAGGAAACTGCACGGTATAGCCTGTTTCGTGTCATTAACATGAGACGACTTCTCGGTCAGTGTAAAGGTAAATTGAAAACTTAGGTGTGCATGAACTATGACATTCGGGAGTCCACACATTAAAAACAAGCAAAATCTAAAAAACAATTTAGTATAGCATGTCTATTTACAAACAATAGATATTCTGCCTTTTAAATACTGTATTCCTTCTACTCCGACAACTGAATGGTTCCATAGGTCGTCAAGTGGGCTAACCCGCAGTTTTATATATTTTCCACTTTCTGTGCCAATCGCAGCTAAATGTAAAAATGTACGTACGTACAAATGAGCTAAACCCGCATTCAGTGCTGGGGTCAGCCCGTTTTTTCATATTACCATTCATTTAGCGTTGTGTACACGTCTGTGATATTAGCAGTATGCTGCAGCTGATTCTGTAATATTAGTTAGTTTCTTGTCTCCCACAGGCGCATCCATAAAAACGTTTTGTCAACCTGTCATGTGGACAAATGTCAGTGTTGGTCATTGCCTATTCTGGAAATGTCTAGCGAAAATGATGGCAAAATATACCACTGGCTCTTTTTCTCATTAGTCACTTTAACCCAGCGCCCGGGGTTTGCTTTAACTTATAATATGGCTTATAAATATGTCTCGCTCGTCTCTGAATGAGTTAAATATCGTGATAAAGCAGAAATTGGTAGTGAGAAATAGGATTCGCACGAACGCGACAGTAACAATAAATGTGGAAAGCAATTCGTAATACGTTTATAATTCTCACCATTTATTCGTTTTCTTGTTTGTTTTTTATGTACTGCCTACACTGCAGTGACAAATAGGAAAAACTGCCTAAAGAAAATATTTTCTGTTGACTGGAGTTTTAAATATGACATACATCATATCTGCATCCCAAATTAAAATGTATGGTATGTACTGTATTTAGAACTTCCAGATGAGTTTTTAACTAATTTGTTGTGCTTTGTCACAAACACTCAGAATGATCAGATAAATTTAGTTGTTTCAACAGTGAATCTGAATTAATCAAATATTTTAAAGATATACAAAAGTTAAGATGTATTTTAATATACATACTGTGATATATTTTTGGAGCAAGACTGAGTGTACATCACAATACAGTCATTTACCATGTTAAATTAACTGGTGCTCAATTAATCATATACACGGATCAGCCAAAACATTAAAACCACCCTCTAGTAGCACTATTAGGTCTTTCCCACAGCCAGATGGCACACCTACAGTATAAAGGTACAAAAGAGAACAGGTATATAAAAGGACTGGCACAAGCTAACCTGAAGCAGGTCTCTTGATCACTCCAGGTCACTTGTCCATCTTAGTGAACCAGGTCCAAAAAGGGCTTCATGATGACTGTCTACCCTGATGGCACAGGTTGGTTCCAGCATGATAAATCCCCTTTCCATGTCACTAGGAGAGTGTGTGAATGGTTTTATGACCATATGGTAGTTTTTGCTCATTGGTGTATACATGTATGTCTAGGTTTACAAATGCTGTTAATTCATTGTTGATTAAGTTGTTGGCAGTGAAGTAGGCCTATAATTTGTTAATACTGAATCTCCACTACAATGTATGTCTATCAAATACATGAAGCATAAATCCAGCCCCATCCAGCTCCAGTGATCACCCCTCCAGGTCATCATGATCTAGGAGTCGTCCCAGGATGCATGGGTATACAGAACAGTGCAAGTCCATCCCAGGACACTTACAGGTACAGATAATGACTGACACATTCAAGCCCTGACTTACAGCTTAAATCAAACCAAACTGTGATCAATACACCCTGAGATCCACCTGGACCCTTCTCACTCAGGACCCTAAAAATGCTGTAATTTCCACATTCTGAATTTCTGTTCTCTGCTATTGATTCTTGTAGAAACCCAATCCATACCATAAACACTACAATGCTCAAATATAAAGAAGGCTCAAATTGGGGATATGCTATGAAGGTAACTTTGATTAAGAACGAGAATTTTTAAACTGCTACACCATTCCAGGAATGTACTCTGAATTCAGTTTGTTTCTATCTGTAACGCACTACTGCATCACAGATTAGCTACATGAATACCCATCCTCATACCTATTCTGGTCAGGTTTTTCTGGGGGGCTTGAGGCCTATCACAGGCAGCAAAGGGTACAAGGCTGTTGTACTCCAAGGACTGGATTTCACTGCTATGTTACCATGACACTCATAAATTAGCTGAAGTAACCTTTTTCAACACTCACCTAAAGTTAGACCCCAGAGTGGCCTTTTCTTCCCAAAACTATGTTGTTTCTGTAAAAAGCACAATAAACCATACAATATGGCACTGCAGAATGTGCCCAAACATCCACCCTTTCTCTTAAGGACAGAAACCAGTAGAGTTTTCAGAGTGGTCTCCATATAGCTTTGAGGATCTGAAATTCCTGAATTTTCCTGACCTACCAAGTTTAGCAAACAGCAGATTTAATTATAGTGTCCCATCCATTCTCTGGGAACAGCTACATTTATTTCCATTTGAAGTAGAATATTACATTATTCTTTCATCATTTATGTGCCTTTCGTACAGTTTACAGCCAGTTTGTTATTGAGACAATGCAGGGTGATATGAGATTTGGCTGAGACTTCAGACTGAAACGGAATATTTACAAGTCCTACACCAGCTGGCTGCCAGAGTGTACAAGCTATACTAAAGCTGTGTAGCATGCCCCACGGCTGAGGCATTTTGTGGGAAACACTGTCATTTCTTAAAAGCAAATTTCTGGATTTCTGGAGAACCTGCCCAGCTGATCTACAGGCTAATAGATTCAGTGACGAATTTGGTACTGCTGAACCTAACAAATCTTTCCCTTTATTTACCTGTTTTTAAATATTTTGCCCAGAGATGAGAACTGGAGCGTTACACTGGCGAGTGGGTTTATCCTCTACCGGCAACTGACGTCTCTGTGTCAGCTGAATAATTCAGAAATAGTAAACGTTTGATGGAGCTTTCCGTTTGATGTCAGTAAGTGGGCAGGTCCGCTCCAAGACGTGCACAGTGAAATGAAGAGACGTGCCAGGTGGCGGATGCATGCAGGGACCATACGGTCCCTCATTACCTCCCAGCACATGGGGCCACGGGGCCCACTGATGGAAGCTGGGGGGGTGGGGGGTGGTTGCCAGCCTTGGAGGTTGGCTTTAAGGGGATGGGGTAAAGCATCCATATTCATGGGGACGGGATCGGGAATTGCAATGCGTCAACCTTTGCTGCAGAATATTGAATGGGCAGTTGGGTAGATCAGGGCCCTCCCATATTAGCTGTTAGGCTCTGCGTTCTCCATCAGCACACTGGCAATGCGTTTCTCCTGTCCATTTTTATGAAGAACCACCCCCCCAACGCAATCCTAAAATCCATTTTCCCATTTAATGCTGAGGTTCAGAACAGATCTGGTTCCCTAACTGGTGCAGAATAAATGTCCAGTCATGGTACCGAGTATCGACGGGAGAAAGGTGCAGGGAGACAGAGCAGAACACCAACACGGTGCTAAATGCTCTTCTGCACAGGGCCCAGTCTGCCATTCGACACACTGACGACATACTGATCTCATACCTTTGTGACCTCATGTCCTCACTGCTAATGCTAAGCCAATGCACTGGGAGACATGAGCAAGTAAAACAGCAAGATCAAACACCCCAGCAGAGCCAGACCCTGCAGGGCTATTATTACGGCTTGAGGCACGTCATTTATTATGATGGTGTACATGGGTCCTCATTACCTTTTTGTTTGATTTTTTTCTCCCAAGCCTCAACTCACAAAGTTCACAGAGTACTGTCATTGTCCCAGACATGATTCAGCTATGTGTAACTACCCCAGCCAGTTGGGGAGGACATGCCCCACCCCAGATTTATGAACCTCCATCAACACGTCACCGAGTCAAGCTGTTAAATAATTAAGCCAATCATAAATTTAATGTAGTGGTTAAAAACTGTAACAAAATGAAAACCGACAGACCCTTAAAGTGGTGTCCCCTTCAGTACGTAATGTTTATTTTATAGACCGTAACACTTAATCATTTAAAATCTAACGACCATGTTTCTCCTGGGTTGTGAATGAATGAGTGTGCCTAGTAGCTTTGCAGCAGTCACTAAGCTGTGATCATGTGTGACCAAAGCTTGAAAGCTCAAGCACCAGTACACACCATTTGAGGCATGTTTGTCCACAGTTCAGTGCAAGTGTAACATAGCAAGAAAGACGATAGAGAGAAAATGCTCTTAGAAGACATACTGAAGTGACAGAAGCAGCAAACACCAAGTAGCTAGTAGTGGTTGATGTAGTGGAGGCAGTAGATGTAGTATTAGCAGCAGTAACATCAGGATTAGCATTAGCCTTAGCAATGATGTAGCAGTATTATAGTACTCAATATAGTAATACTACGCTTAATTTTGGTAGTATTAGTAATTTTTGTGGAAAAACATTGATTCACTTCACCTGAGCCCTATTACCAATCATGTCTTTCTTTTTGGTTAAACTAGTCTCCTCTTCTGTACTCTAATAACATGCCCGCTGCTTCCTCCCATTCTTTTGTTATACTGGCCTGCTTACGGTCCCTTAGCCAGGACAACACTATATGAGCAGTAATGGTAGTTACAGTTAATAGCGATTGCAGTAATATAGGTTGTGATAGTGGCCTTACTTTAAAGAAGGCACTTAGTACCAGTGTAGAACCGCGTGTACGGACCAGTACCGTACAGTGTGTGATTTAGGCCTGTTATACTGTAATTCCACTGAGTACTTAATGTACGTAAGAAAGTGTTAGTGTGCGTGTGTGAGTGTGTATTGTGGACTGTGTGTACGTGCATGTGGATGACAGTGTGTCAGACTGAAGAGGTTCTGATGTGCATTAAAGCATTTTGAGACTGAATTTCTAAGCATCGGGATGTTTTCTGTTCTGAGCCTTTCCTAAACTTTGGAAGTAACAGGAAAATAAGGCAAAGTATATCTGTAAAAACAGAATTTTAAATCAGCTTTTTGTGCATTTCAGGACACAACTTCAAAAGCGCCGACTTGCTCCAGTGGTATGAAACTGGTGATCATATTGCATATTTTTGTCTTTTTGGGTTTTTAGTTACCTGTCAACATTTTTAGCAAATAAATCATTAAAATATGAAATTGTCTGCCACTGTTTTAATAAGCCAGTATAGACGGGTTTGGTATTAGTATTTTAAGAACCTTCTGGAAATAATCACAAGGACATGAGTGTTTTATCTTGTTCTATTATTCAAACAGACAAGGATAAGCAATTAGATAAGGAAAAAATTCCATCCATCCATCCATCCATCTAACCACTTATCCTGGTGAGGGTTATGGGAGGACTTGGAGTCAATCACTGGCAACATAGGGCACTGAGGAACACACAGGACAGAAAGCCATTCAAAGACATAATCATGTATAAATGATTTCTAACTTTTAATGTTATCATGGATGAAATGGTAATCATATTGTAGTATGATTAGCAACTGATGTCATCACCACATAAACAATGTATTATGTAGCTCTTAATTAAAATGCAAAAGAGCCAGACAAAATGGATAAGCATGTACAAGTCCAGCAACCTGGGGGAAGGCTGACGTGCATTGCCTTTAATTGCATTTTCAGAACAAGGAAAATGGAAGAACATTCCAGATGCAGTGGAAAATAACGTAATGACTTTAAGCCTTAACATGCAATTCCCTTTAAAGTCATTTTTAGCCCCTTCCCTAGAAAATAATGTATTATCTATTAGTGGAAAGATGAATCCATGCCATAGATGGAGTGCTGCTGTAGAATAATGAGTCTTGTTCCTCTTGAAGCATATGCTTTGTTTAATTACACTGATCATGGGAAATTATCAAACTGATAAATGGTTTTCATAAATCAATAACAATAATAGATTATAATAAGCAATAAACACCGATATATGTAAATAAGCCATTCAGTATGTGAATGTGTGCCTTATGATGGATTGACAATGCAGTTAGCGTGTCACATGCCGCATGCCACATGTGTCTTGTTATAGGCACCAGGATCACCATAATGTGATGTGTACTCCTGTGGGAAAGCATTCACACCTCTGTGATGTGATGCATACTCCTGTGGAAAAGCATTCACACCTCTGTGATGTGATGCGTACTCCTGTGGAAAAGCATTCACACCTCTGTGATGTGTACTCCTGTGGGAAAGTATTCACACCTGAGTGACGTAATGTGTACTCCTGTGGGAAAACATTCATACCGCAGGGATGTGATGTGTGCTCCTGTGGACAAGCATTCATGCATCAGTGATGTGATGTGTACTAAATGGTTACAACATGAAGAGATGGATGGATGTGGACAGGGGCAGAGTTACAAAACTCTCGTGATGGTGAGCTGGATTTGGTGCATGGGGAGGAGGCCAGAGTGACCCAGATGAATAGTCAGGATCAACTGAGAATATCTGGCTGAAGCATCTGTGCAAGCTGAATTCAATTCACACCTCCAGAAGAACAACTTCAACATGAGGTTAATGACATTGCGTTGGAATAGACCATGTACAAGTTCTCAGTCATTGCAGCAGCTGCAAAGTCAAAAGCCATTCTGTTGTGTGCATTGAGGGTCAGCGGGAATATAAGGTACCAGGGCCTTTACTGCATGCTATTTAGTCCCTGTATGAATGCTCTATGAGTTGTGTCTGAATCCTTGGCACAAAATCAACCCCAATTATAGCATGTGTTGTCATTCGACAAAGGTGTGTCTTGTTTCCATTTGTACTCGTGATTATCATGGAGAGGATATCAAAACACAGCTGTGGCTGGAAAGCTGTACAGTATGAGTGGCTAAAGGTGCCATCCCTGCCACTTGCAGATGATGTCATGTCTTTAGCCTAATCTCACTAGGACCTCTAGCCTGCATTTGTCTTATTTGATGCCGAGTGTGAAGTAACAAGGACGAAAATCAGAACCATCAATTCTGAGGCCATGGAACTCTCTCAGAAAAGAGTGCATTGCTCTATTCAGTTGAAGGGGAGTGTCTGCTCTTAGTTCAGGATTTTAAGTACCTTGGAATCTTGTTCTTAAATGACGGTCAGAGGAACCGGGAGATTGACAGGTAGAACGTTTGATGACTGCAGTTTTGCAGGTTCCTGCTAGTGAAGCAGGAGTTAAATTGTCAATCTCCAACCTGATCCTGACTTTTGGTCATTAACGGTAATAACAAACTTGGAAGTACTAGAGGTGAAGAGTGGTTTCTCCACAGATTTGCTAGACTGAGTAGTAGATCTGGAGGGAACTCAAAATAGAGTCACTTCTCCTTCACATAAAGAGGAAGCAGCTCAGTTGGTTTGGATATCTCATAAGGATGTCACTGGTTCCTGGTATCCCAACACACAGAGGCCCCAGGGAGCACCCAGAACATGCTGGAGGGATTATATCTCCCAGACAGCTTGGGAATTCCCCAGATTGAACTAGAGTCTGTCTTGTCTGTGCTGATCTGCTCAGCATGCTGCCATGGAAAAGTGGTTGAAAGATGATATAAAATGAAGCAATGTAGCATGTGTTCCTATAGGAAAGTATCACATTACATATCTCACTACTGAGTCAGTAAGGCTCTCTTGTCTAAATTATTTCTTTAAATTTGGTACTGGAACAAAAAATATTTTTTTTAAAAGGAGTCGCTTGAGCACAAGGCATATGGCCAAAGGAGAAGAAGAATCGGTGGAGATTTGACACATGCCTGCAGTGGAAGTACAGGGATCCTTCTGTAAGATCCAGATACATCCCTCAGGAGTCTTCTCTGATGATTTTTCATAGTCTGAGAAGCAAAGCAGTCAGTAAAAGCATTGCTTTGTCTATTGTTTGCATCTAAGAGAGACAGAAAAGAGATGTTTTGACTGGGCCGAATCATGAATTTTGCATGAGAGCATTGTTATGGAAACTGTTTGAGTTGTAGCAAATAATTATAGCGATGTGATAAACTTGCACAGCATTCACCAAAATGGCAATGAGATCAGAGAGTCAGGACTTCAGCCAGGGTTTTATACACCTTCCGTAAAACTGTTTTGCCTCGCTTTATCCCTTGTTCTGCCAGCTTCTTCACAGAACATTGCTATTAATAGAGAAAATCTTTGGCCAAGATGAAGTACTACAAAGGCATCCATGTGGTGGCTTTGGAACCAGAAAAGAGCGTCACCTTCCATGGGTTCTGTCCAAAACACCATGCCTCTCCAGCAAGGTGCAGCATTAACATTTAACAGCTCTGGTCCAGAGATATTGAACAATGGGAGCTGGCTTTTAAACATGGGCAGTGGAAGAACAAGAATTTCACCCTACAGGCTCTGAATGATTTACCCCCAGAGAGTGCCGAGATTGAGAGCAGAGAAATGTCTCGAGACTAGCAGGGGGGGATGGGTGCAGGAGACCCCCCAGAGGGGATTCAGAAGACTGCCATCCTCCCTCTCTTTATTTCTCAGTCCAATCTGAGGAGTGCTGATATGGAGTGAATAACGCAGGGACCCTCTCCCCCATCACTGACTAAACACTGAGTCCCATTTGGAGATGAATGTTTGGCAAGTACACGGAGACTCTGGGGCTTGCTATTTGACTTTCCTGCAAGTAGACAGGATGTGGGGAGGGGGCACAGACAATCAATGGAGATCCGCCCATGTGTCCAAAACCCGATTAAACAACCTATGACAGATCTGAGGATGGGGTAGGAGGGGTGATTGGAAAGAATGCACCATTCTGCAGTGTCGCCATTAGTGGGTTTGTGGGGCAAAACACCACTGAGCCTGTCAGCTCGAGAGTATAACGATGATGATGCAGGCTTGTATTCCGTCTTATTTATTGCTTCTTTTTGCTAGCACATCAAAAACGATAGGGAGGGCCAGAAGATGATGCGCAGGTGAGGAAGGTGTCCAATGAGGGGTGCATCCCCCAATGCCGCTAAGAGCCTGGCACACTCCCAGGAGGCCAGGTCTGCTGTGCCAGGGAGAGGGATTAACGTGATGCACAGAGTCCTGCGCACAGCTGGAGGAGGAGCGTGGAGGCGGCTCATATGGTGCCGTGCTGCCGCTTGCTTGCCTGCTCTCGCTCCCTTTGGGGGGGGGGGGGGGGTGGTTGGTATTTACTACGATACTGGATTGACAGAGACCTGGGCCCCGGTCAGTGCAGCCAACATGGCTGATGCCTCAGACCAGAGATGCAGAACACCTCAGACCCTGCATTGCATTTCCAAATTCCTCATCCTTTGGAATATTTTATTAGCGCATGCAGCTAACATAGCTATAACTAATTCCATTATGAAATTGTGAGTGCATATTTCTATGCTAGTTATCTAATTGATCAAAGGTGTCTTTCCTCTGGGCCTCCTGTGTACCAGATTTTATGGTTCATGCTGGTGTTAATGAGGGTCTGGGAGACGGAGGGGAAGCTGGGTCAGACCACGACTGTCAGACGGCTGGCTGAGAACGTCAGCCGCATTCGATTCATTGCTGAGGTCACCTCGCGTGTTCATTTTCTCCTCCCCTCACTGTGGGCTGTAGTCCTGACGAGGCTCATCTGACGAGTCTGTGCGAACCGCATGGCTACCACAGAGCAGAAAATATGGTTTGGGGGTCTCTCAGTTATCAGCAAAAAAAAAAAAAAAAAAAATTCAATTCCCTGAGGAAATGAAAGAGCGTGGCTTTTAAATCGTGATGAATCTCCAGGTTGCAAGGGATCCTCAGGGATCGATAGCTGGGGACTGTGGAGGGGCTTTGCAATGTGTTTCATTAACCAAATGTCCACATGAAATAAGAGTTAAGAATAATCCTTTAGGAAAGCTTGGGGGCTGGGCTCTCTTCAACATGGTGTCAGACATGAAACAGCGGTGTGGCTGACCCCCTACTCAGACACAGAGAGCCCTCCCTAATGAGACATTAAACACCATGCTTGAAAATAGCTAACAATAGCTAACAAAATTTCGCACCATAGCCATATCCACAGGCTATTGCTGTCTGCTAATGTGCCACGTGAGGTTGACGTGTGCAGTCACCGTGTTCGGTTACTGTGTCAGGTCGGCATGCCGGGCAACCGTGAGCCATCCTGGCAGTCACTGACCAGCCTGGTTTTTCAACTGCGACACCCGTGAACACGGAATACAGGAGAGGAGGCAAAAACAAACTATTTGCGACATCACATGGCTTCTCCAGTGAACTGATTCTGCATTACTGCTCACAGCAGAATTCTATATAGTCGATCTATGGTGAACACGTCAGCATATTTACAGTGAACTAAAATGCACTATATTGCGATTAATATTAACATTGCAATAATGGACTTAACTTCCAGAATAGATCAAAAAATCAATCTGGATTTTCCCTGTAGTATATACCGATGCTCACTTTAATTTTAGTGTTAGTGTGTGGAGAGCAGATCACTGAAGAAGCTAGAAAGCTGGTTATTACGTGTACACACCAGAGAAGTGGAGAGCAATGAAGCAGGACCTCAGCACCACCCACCATCCCCCAGGAGCCAGCCCCATGACTGCATGCGGAGAAGATAATCGACTTTCTTATTGCTGCGTTCATGTGGCAGCGCATAGCACAGTAAACCCCCACTAATGTCCCATGCAGTTGCAGTACCACAAGTAACTCGTCTAAAGCGCAGGGTAACTGAGAGACTGGCCTGAAATTGAGCTTTCACATTTACAATGCAGCACAAAGACTAGTATGTGAGTCTGTCAGTCTGTCTGTTTGGGTCTGCGTGTTAGAGAGACAGACACAGCAATATATAAATATTTGTTACAGAATGTAACTCTGATAAATAACAAGTGCAGAACTCTAGACCCCTAGGTGAGCTATCCCAGTTAAGCCACTACCCCCACAAACACACTCACAGCTCTTTACACACACACAAATAAACAGAAGTGGTGTCCCCTTTATTACACAAGTCTTCAACTGATGAGGATTCAGTAAGAGCCTCAGAATCCATACCCGAGCAATGAGAACATCACCAAATAAGTCACCAAAGGTGGGCAGCAAACAGGAAAACAGGGCCGCTTTTGTTTGTGCGTCACCGACCAAATTCACAATCAGCGTAACCACTACAGAGCTGTGCAGGCCATGCGGCTATACATCCTGTTAAAAGACACACAACACAGCAGCCCGGCGGAGTGGCTCCAAGTTTCTGTCGTGTTTTCACTTTGTCTTAACCACTTGCCTCAGGGGCTGGAGCAAAGTGCCATCAGAAGGCACAGATTTTTAAGTTTGTCTGTTTCCTCCCACACAAGCATTGCCTATCTGTTAAGATTCACAAAAGGCTCGAATTTTAAGTTTTTTCTTTCTCTAAATGCATCACCTGCTCATTTGCACAAGCTTTTCCAAGATGCACTATGGTTTAAATAAACCAGCGAGAGCTGTTTGAAAGCTGCTCTGTATTCACTTCAGGGCATATTTAGGGGCTGGGGCCAGTGATAAGGATGCCCTTCTGCCCATTAGGACTGGCTTGTGTTTGCAGGTCCTGCATTGAGACAGGGATATCGACACATTTTCAAAATACGCATTCATCGCTAACGATATTTTCTCTACTGCAAAAACACAGTGGTGGTCTGGCAGACATGGAAAAACTCAAGTCTCCGAGTGACGTCGCATGGCACCAGCATCTCCTTACACTTTCTTGGTCGTTAAGATCACTGACTGTATTTCGCGACTGTATGGATTTTCCTGAAGCATTCTGCACATGCCACAGATACAAATGTTTACCCCAATTACACTTACTCTCCCCGCTGAGAGATCATGCAGTATAAGTATTTGCCTATGAAACCTGTTAGATCTCCCATAACTAAATAATTCTGAGTAAAAACAGAGACAGGCGAAAAGGGAGAAGGTAGAACAATGCTGTTTTATATCTTCTAGTTCTGCTTTTTTGTTGCTTAAAAATAAACATTTGCTTTGAATAATGAAAGAAAGAATAAAACAAATGCCACTTACGCAGTCTGGCTGTTTACATTGTCTGTCCTCCGATGTGTGAAGCTTGGTGACACCTGGGAAGGTGGGGGTGGGGGGGGTCTCAGGAAACCCTCATGGTGCCGGGGGAGACGAGGAATGGGCAGCGCTGCTGTCAGAGGAGAGGAGGGAATGCGGGAGGACGCAGGGGGCGGCGAGTCCGGCACAGGTCTGCGCGCACTCCTCCGGCGTGCAGCTGCATCTTCCCCACGCTCTCCGGGGGGAAGGAACGACACCTGAAGCTGCGCGAGGGAGGTCACTTCAGGAACGCTGGAAACTGCTGTAAATGCGCGGCTTCTGCTAGCGCTCTACCCGGGCCTCTATCCCTCCCCCTCCACTCCTGGTACGCGGCGGCTCACTCTGCCCTGAGCGGCACAGCGTGAGCGCCGGCGACTCGACGTGCGGCTGCAGCCGTTGTCATGGTGTCGGATGGAGCGCTGTCGCTGTGGCGGCTGTGCTTCCTGCCTGCACCTCAAGCCAAGCTTGCCTGTTTCTCGGCAGCGTGGAGCACACCTCCGCTCCACTGAAAATGCGCTGCGCCTGGATCAGCCTCTCTTCTGTTCTGCGCGTTGCCCCCCCCACCCCCCCCCCCCCCCCCCCCCCCCCCCCCCCCCCCCCCCCCCCCCTTTTTTTTTCTTTCTTTTTCCTCTTTTTTTTTCTCCCCTTCTTCAC
>JAACJT020000954.1:0-17083 GCA_009936485.2 Gymnarchus niloticus | reverse complement strand
CCCAGCGGCTAAGGGTCCCAAAGGGACAAAGGGGTCGTCAAAAGGACCCAAAAAAAATTACACAAAACAAAACCAAAAAGCAACAACAGAATGGGATTATGGGGGGTCTGCGGGGTAGGTGAGGGATTTCTCCGGTTCTGCATTGATATTCAAAGTACAATCAAATCACAACTGACCAGCAGACTCCATGTATAAATTAATTCCACATGGAAATGAAGCCATCAAATTTGCATACAATGGTCAACCATTTTAAATCCCTGGATGGGATTTAAGCAGATCAATTTTAGATCCTTTTACCACACCACAAAAATATCCCAAGCACTGTTCTTAAGAATGGAGGGGGGAGGGGAAAAAAAAAAAAAAAAAACGAGGAGCTTTAAATCTCATTCTGAATACCCTCGCTGAAGATAACTCTTTATTTCCAGACAGAGGCTAGATTTGGCCCAGGCTCTGAACTGCCCACAAATCTTCATGGCGTTACCGCCAGGAGCAATTCTACCTCTTGTTACTCATCATTACCAAACGGCGGTACCCTGGGCTACATCGCATTAGCCGTAAACAATATTTTTGGAGACAATCAGCTCAGGTCATAAAACAAATCGCTGTCCCTGAGAGCAGAGCCTGCCACCGTGTGTCATGGGCATGAGGCATTCTGTTTTATTATTACCTCGTATTTTTTTAATTTTGAAGCTTCCCTGACATTATGCTGATATGACATAATTAGACGCAAAAGAGACACGTATACTCAAACAGCTTAAAAACACAACTATTATGGGGTGTTAACTATACAATTTGTCTTTTCTCCAAGGCTATTTCAACATTATTGCAATGAAACATTACTGTGGCACAGAATTACTCCAATACTCTATTGTTGTGACAGTATATCACGGTAATACAGAAGTATTATCATATTGCGGTACTGCTGAAAGGCAGTACTACTATTTTACAGTACTACCATAACAACACAGTAAGGTATTATTGCAACATCCCAGCAGAGAAAAATAGTGCAACTGCAAAGCATTACAGGAATGTAGCATTACAATCAAGAGTACCTCAACAGGCAGCATTACTACAGAATAACAATGCAGCAAAACAGCACTACTGTATCCAAAATACATGTTTTTGCAGTATGCACAGAAGTTCCTGAAGTAGAACTGTTGAGGAGTCACTATTCCAACGAGCATTAATATTCATGAGCAGTGATAGCCAGCAGTTATGAAAATGATGCTCCTATCTTGAATAGTTATTAGACTCAGAAATGAACCACGTCTTGGTTCCTCAGCTCATGAATATCCATAGGGTCATCTTAACCACACTTAAAGCACACACTGCTTGTAGGCACTGACGCGAGTTTACTGCTAAGCAGGATGAAATATTTAAACAACCTTGATGTAGAGGATCTTATGGAGAAAGACGCTTGTGGGAAGGATAAATAAACCTTGAAAATCACTCCAATCTCCTTAAATACAACAGGAAAAACATTTTTGAGGACAATTGCTCATAGTTCTAGACAGACACTTCAGGCTGACAACAGTGTGTATAATACCAGTAATGTACAATCTGAGTTCAAAAATACAGCAGAAACAGAAGCTACTCCACTACTGACAAATGGGACCACGGCCACCCAAAACTCATCTTTGAGCTCCTCAAAGCACAAAAACTGATACCATGCTTCTCTTAACCATGGAATATATTCAATTAAGTTATGAAAGACAGACAGTCACGAAGAGCAAGGATCCAAAGGGCAGGAGTATGGGGACACCCTGGGTAGGATACCCATCCACTGCAGGGCACACGCTAACAAACAGCCACACTCTATGTGTAAATTTAGAAACAGGAGTTCACCCAACCACACAGGGTGAAACAGGAGTACATAGAGGAAGCCCACACAACAGCAGGAGAACATACGACCGCCACGTGGGCATAGGATTTGAACCCATAACCTTGGAGGTATCAGGCTCCCCAGTAATTATTGTATGCCAAATATTGTTTGTTCTGTTTGTATAGAAATGGCCCACTAAGTCTTCTTCAGTATTTGTGCAGTTTAAACAATTTGACTGAGCTGGGTTTGTCAGTAACTCTTGGATTAAACTAGTATTTAAATAGTGAGATATAATTGTACAAAGATAAGATGTATTATACCAGATATTTCAAAATGCACATTATCTGTCATGTGATTTTTCAATAAATTAAGTAACACACAAACATGGCTGCCATCAAGTTTCTGGTACTAGGATGGTGTTTGCGCTTTTTCTTGTCTACACTACACATGCTAGCAAGCAGTTGCTTACTTTGCACGCGCATCCATCCGTTCACACACCTACTTGTTTCAGTCAGGGTCATGCGGGGGCCTGGAAGCTAGCCCAGAAAACATAGGATGCCAGTCCATCACAGGGTGCACGCACGCACGCACGCACAATTTCCAGGCGCCAGTTAGACAATCTGCGTGTCTTTTGATGGTGAGAGGAAATGAGAGAACCCAGAAAAACTCTGCATGCACAGAGCAAATGCGCTGGAGGTGTGAGGCACCATGTGACCTGTTCTTTTGCGAAAGTATTCATAAATAGATGTGCGGTGTTTCACGCTCAGCCGATGCTGGACGGTGACATCAGCAAGCACCCTGACTGCTGGGGTAATTACAGAATAAGAGCTTTCCCCCCCAGGCATGAGAAGTCTGTTTTGCTCCTAGGCCGGTTTTGACTTGATTGCGAGAGTGATACTCCCACACGCTGCCCCCCCAACCCTCCCCATAGCAAAACGCATAACAATGAGTGCATGAAAGGCTGGTGTGATTGCACAAATAATGTTTTTTTTAAAAAACCTTGACATAGAAGAAACCTGCCATGGCTGAAAGCAAAACTTTTGTTTTGTGTCTGGAGGGAGTCAGGTGACACGGAAAAATCCCACTTTGCCGAGGTGGGAGCACCCTCAGGGTAATTCCTCAGTAACCAACACCCTCACGCAATCAGCCTTTCGCACTGGGAGGCGTGTCCATTCCGTGGGAGCTCAGCAAAATCATGGCCCTGCATGGCCAACGGAATTCATTTGGCAGTGCATTCCACCCCAGGCTCCACCTACCACACAGATAACAGCCAGACAGGCTCTAATGCAGGTGCTCAGCAGTTAATATATAACATGGGAAACAGAGTGTTCCCCCGAAGACGACAACGGCCATGCTGAGTGGAAACCAATCGTCCTACAGCCTGCAGTACACCTCGTTCCCACCCCCCTCCACAAAAGCTCTATTCAGACCTGCATCTCCATTTACAAGCCCCCAAGGAAGTTTGGGTCTTACCGGTCTGAGCACCACGATCAGTAATCGGCTTCCTTGGGTAAATAAAAAGAAAATGGCACACTGGAAGGAGGACGGGGGGGGGGGGGGGACTAACCAGCAAAAGAGGCCTCCACCGTGGAGGAGCACAGACCAAACATGAGCCGACAGCGAAGCCTGGGGTAACCCCAGAAGGAAAGGCAAGCTTATGGTGCAGGCAGCCGGGCCAGATCAGGAACGGAAAAGGACCATAAAACCACATCAACCCCCAGCATTCCTTCCAGCCATGGCTTATGTCAGAGCCTTTTAAATGTTGTTGCATGCAGAGCAGGGTGACTGCTATTTATTTAGCCCGCATCGACCACAGCTGCCTGTCGTCTGTCCCTCAGCTAATTAAGCCCGAAACCTAAATATTTATACGAATAAAATAAGGTTTGGATTCTGCTACCCGAGCTCAAAAGTCTCGCTCTGCTCCTTTCGTCTCCTTTTTCACCAGATGTTAATCGGCGCTCATCATTTTAGAGCGGCTGCATCCTGCATCCCATGTCCCCGTGCCCACGCGAGGGTCTTAGCCAGGCTGCAGCTGTGTCTGCCTGTTTTGCACCTTCCATCTGACGGGCCCGCTGTCCAGCGCCGTGGCGGATTCCACATCTGGCTCACATACTTCCTTATGTGGCACACACCTAGCAGCCAGTTAGCATGGATGCTTACCCCGCACGCGTGTCAGTCGCTGACCTCACTCAGGATCCTTTCATGGAGGTACACGGGATCTCTGCGCTCCAGTGGTCCAGCATGTTTACGGCTGCAACTCAGCATGCAGCTCCAGTAGGATGAGAGCGTCTCATTTAATGGTCTGGGTGTTCAGCGGTCCAGCCATGCGGCACTGGCTTCAACCAGCACCCACCTCATGACTTCCTCCATCAGCCCCATTTCAGAGGAGTCTTACTCAGTTCAACCCAGCGAGATTGTTTCATATTATTACTACAAAAAATTAAACTGCAAACCGCAAATGTATTGAAGTGCTTAGATATTACTGCTCCTGTATATCAAGCCAGAAAATTTCTTGTGAAGAGCTGAATTATATCCCAAGGTTGCAGGCTCTAGGATCTCGACTGACCACAATGGATGGATGGACATTCTGGCCCCTAAAAGGTTTTAATCTACATCGCCATCTACAGAGACCATCTTCTAGACACAAGTACAAATCTCAAAATCTACAGAGGACGAATCCCAAGTCTAATTCTGAAGCTTAAATTGACCTTCTGGCTCATCGTCTACACGATCCCATACTGCACTGGTGTGAGCTGTACCACCTGAACAGAAGACTTCGTTTTTGTGCCTGGGAAGGATTTTAAAAATGCATGGCTTAGGAAAAACCTGTAATTTGTTTGGATCTTGCAGGAAATATGAAACGATGCAGCAATCTGGGAACTCCCTCGCTCTCAGCTGGGGCCTCGAGTTAACGTCGCCGAGTGAGAATTGAGTTTGACAGCGGCTAAACAGACGCAAGCAGATGAATGCGATATGTGGGCGTGTGACACCCTCCGCCAGGCCTGTGCCACAAACACACCTCCCGGGTGGGAAGGAGGGGGGTGACTACAGAACAGACGGCCGTGGTCCAGATGACAGCACCACAGACCGACGCAATCCACCCACTCCCAAACGTTTCATTGCTTCCAATGGGCCCATTCTGTTTATGGTTCCTGTCACGATGCCCCGAGGCAAACTCTTCTCCTAATCTTCACTGGGCTTTTCCCCAGCAGTCTGTTAAACAGCCTATTTGCTGATTTTCACTCATATTAAAGTCCATTCCGAGGGGATGGGTAAGCTTCCGCAAATACTTCCGGACCTCTCTCTCCTGGTCCTTTGTTCCTGGCTGCTGGAGGATAAAATCCAACTCCGATGTCACATGTGGTCACTGGCTGCCTCTAGGCAGCCTGCCCTTGCCTGTGTCTGGCAGGGCATTGAGAGGCCATCTGAACATCCACGCTTGTAAAAGTTTGGCTCTGGAGCTTCTTAACTGAGAAAGCACATGGATAAGTTCCTGGGTGAGACACGAGGTTAACAAGGGGTCGATACCTTGCTGGGAAGTAATATCAGCACAGGTTGAGAGGAAACCAACAGACCCAGCTGCTTTCTCCTGCTAAAAAACTGAGGTGCCACCCCCTCCCAGGCGTGAGAACGTACAAGTCAGTCACATATCCTTGGCTCAAACACAGAGCTTAAAGCCAGGAATCAAAAAAAAAAAATTTACCCTAGTTTATCTGCCCGTCATTATTTGCTAATTCGCCTCCATTTCAAATGTTAATACCTGCAAGATGGGGGGAGGCAGGGTGATTAAGCAAGTTCAGTTCTGTTTCCTCTTTCACCCCCAGAATAAACACCCAAGATCCAGTTCCATTTTCCAGGGTCATCCCCCTTCACCCAAGTCCCCATGGCTTCCTCTCCTTCCTGGATCATGTGATTCTGCCTACTGCCCCCCCCCAGAGACAGCCACAGTGTAATAAAACAATTGTTTTCTTGGTTAAATTCTTAGCGGAGAGCTGGCTGTCGCCCGTCACCTAGGCGACTCCTCACTTTTTTACTTCTCCTCCCGGTACTTCACGAGACCTGTTTGTTTGAGATGCACGGGTCAGTCAACCGACGGGAAACGCCAACAGCGAGAGAGGCACGTGACAGGCATATGAGATCGAGGTCGGACCCAGCACAGTACTCCGTTTATGAGAGCGTAACATTTTCCATGTTCGGGGTGCATGTAATATGATTCCTCTCTGTACGCAAGCAAATTCATCTGATAATAAACAAAGGTTTAGTATCACTTTTGGGAGGGGTTCCCCTTCCTCTCAGCGATAGAAGGATGAACCCTTCTGGGTCTACAGGATTTATAAACTGATTTACATTCGGTGGTGACAACAGAGCCGCCTGACAGTCAGTCGTACCTCTGAATATTCCAGAAGCCCTTTTCTACACTGTTTGTATGCTTCTGCGCTTCACTTACACACTTTAAAACAATTTTGAGACAATGTCTCCGCAACGTTTGCACGCGTCGTGGAAAGTGTTGGCAGCACTTGGAATACGTCAAGGCGGCCTGGATAAGACGATACGAACTCTCCTAGGCAATAGAGAATGGCACAAAACGCAAAAGTGACGGCAAGAGCTGTGTTTTGCGCAGTCCCATAAAAGCCTTTGCATCTACTGTGAAAGCAAAACAAAAATTATTCCAGACAGTTGGGACATATTAAAACAAAACAGTAATTAATCCCCTCCGACAGCGAGGGAAGCGGGACTTTGCTCAATACTCAGGCACGTCAACGAAGCCACAAAGGGTAACTGAAACAATACGAGAAACTGGAACCGCGGTGAAAACAAACCAAGCGAGGGAAATGGGAAGGCCTATCACATTATCTATTAGAGTCCATTGAACCGTAGATTAGAAAGCACGCTCTGGAATGTTATTCTTACATGATTGCAACAGCGCAAGCACGCAAGACAAGCAAACTGCTGTAGTACACGCCAGCTCCATCACACCAACGTGTACAATAATGGAACTCAGTGTGGTGAGAAGGGCTGGAGGCCACGTCGTAGATCTTATCTTGAAAAACCAATTCCAGCTCCACTTCTCATCTCCTCCAGAGCAGGCCCTGCCAGGTAGGAACTTGAGCGGAGACTAGCGGCTGTGACAGCCATATTTCACCACACTTTATCAGAAAGGCCAGAGAACAGCATACACAGGGTAAGGCTGCATTTATAAAGTTTAACCAAGCACAGTGGCGTGGAACGTGACTGGATAATATGAGATGTCCTCGGCGTGTCACTGGATAATTGTTACCCTATTGCTTACTCACTTTACACTGATTTAGTTACCATCGTGCTGGAAGGCCATTAACAGATTCCTAAAAATCTATTACATCAGATATCCATCCATCTTCCATAATCACTTATCTAGTAAAGGTCTGGAGGATATCCCAAGCAGGGGACACCCTGGGCAGGACAACAGCCCATCACAGGGCACACACTCACACTAAGGACTATTCAGAGACAGTACGTTGTGTCAGGAAACTGAAGCTCTACCTGTGAGAACAGGGGTATAACACACAAAACTCACACAAAGCATGCAGTGGGAATCAAACCTGTCACCAAATTGCAAACACAGCATGCAGTGTCATTTCTTTCAACCAGAACTGCTTGCCCTGTAATGAATGAATAATGAACAAAAGGCCTTTATTAAGCATACGAGGAGTCAAATCAGATGATAGTAATTAGCCGCTGTAATTGCACAATTAAGCAATTAACCAATCAAAAATCATGAATAATGATCAAACTTTAAAATTCACAGTACTATATTAATGAGTAGTCTTTAATGAGTGAGTAATCTAATTATTTGAATACATACACAACCAGCATACGAGGCCATTCATTCAAACTGTGACGCTCATGAAAGATGTACGAACACAGCTGTCATTTCTCACCTTATATATATTATATATATATATATTGCTGGCCTGTGTACGTAAAGAGTGATAAAATCTAATTAGCCATAAAAACAGTCCCGTTTTAGACGTTTTTCGAACCCTTTGTCATTTGGGGTCTGAAGCCGACAGCACCGTCCATTAGCGCCAGCCCGCTGATGGCGGCATGTCTCGGAGCGTCAGCGCCCAGCAGCAGGCCCACAGCGGAACGACGCTCTTGCCCACCAGGGTCGGCTCGTGATGAATGGGGCCAGATGGGCCAACAGCATGCGGGGACACGGCGCCGCTTCCCATGTGTACCACCCCCCCCCGGAGAAGGGAAGGGAGACGTCTTTTCTCAGCAAGAAGGGACTCCTGCACGTCTGTGCCCTGCGACACTTACTGGCCAATTAAAATCCGGCTCCAAATTTGCATGTGCTTTGCAGCAAAGCAAAGGCAAGACAAACAGTAAGCAAGCATCACACGTGGGGCTGGGGTGTCAGAAAAGATACAGGAAATAAATGGAGGGGGTGGGCTTCCAGGATGTTCAATCACTTCACCTGCAAGTGATTACCAATCAATACCAGCTTCTGGTTTTTCGCTTGCACCCTGAACGCGATGCCCAACCACGAAACTGTTACACACACTGACATTTCCTTTTCCTGTGCATTTCTCCTTACGCAAGAACAGCTGTTCTCGCTCCATCTCACAATTTTCGTTAAGCCACTCTGTACTCCTCTCCCAAGTTAAACTCCCTCTTCCTTGTATGCCTCCCTCATGTGATTCTGTTTACCAGTACGACTGCTGTGGCTCTTATGCTCTTCAAAAGATGATTTGCTTAATAAAGCTACTCTATATAGTTTGTTAGTATGTGATGGCGAGAGACCGTATTTCATGGCCGCAGTACACAGACGCCTACGGCCCAGCGAAGCCTCATGAGAGAAAGCAGAGGTGAGTGCCAGCCACTCCTTGGCATCACAGACTGAAACCTGCTTTAAGTTCGACAAGCAGGCGGGGGCGGGGGGGGCTAAAGTGCCCTAAAGGACAAAAGTGGCCACAGAAAAAAGTTCCTCATCTTCAGTGGTGTGGAGATGGCTCATCTGTTTGAAGCCTGACAGTTAGAGGTCAATATTCCTCACAAGACTTCAGGAAAACGACCGCCTACAGAGACGGGGAAGGTTTTTGTCATCGTTCCAGTCAGGACAGCATTCTAGATGACACTGAAAGCATGTTTGTCCAGATAATGATAATGCTAACAAAAACCAGCCCAATCCAGTGCTTTATCAAACATTTCTGGTCATATCAGCAGCACTTGTTTACAGTTGTTTCCAACGTTGTTTACTTGTTTAGTTGGTTGTAATTTATATTCAAGCCATTGACAAACATTTCTGAACTTGTTCACACTAAATTCTAACTGAAATCACGATATAAACTGGACAAAAAGGATTATTCAATGTACATTTAAAAATATCATTTTGCGAAATATCATATTGTAGGACTGGCTGCTCTGAGCTAGCAAACAAATCCACAGGACACCTACTTGGGTAGGTGAGGTCAAATGCCTATTTGTTCACCAGTATGTAAACATTCAGGGGGAGGAAGAAAAAGCAGGGGGAAAGCGCCAGACAGGGTTCGAGTCTTAGGTCTTATAGGCATACCAGGGATCTGGTGCAAGTCACCATAAAAATTTCAGATGAATAAGGCTGGGTGGTCGATGTGGCTTCATCATCTGCCCCCAAAAAAGCAAAAATGATTATAATGATCTTTTTTTTGGCCTTGTCTTCCAGTTAGTCACATGACTAAAAGGTATGCAATCGGTCAGGTGAGGAGAAGCCTGCTATAGAGAGGTCATATGCAGGTAAAAATGGTGGAAACCCATGGTGTATTTTCAACAGCAGTACATTCTATCCGTGATGAGTGATACACAACGGCCCCTCGCCGAGACCACCTCAGCTCAACATCTGACATCGGGGGACAAAAGTCTTCTCGATGCTGCTTGAGCTGTCACATGACAAGGCCGCAGAGACCCAAAGGCGGTGCTGCACACGCTGTCTGTGCTTTGCTGGAGGCCATCTAGGTTAATGCTGGATCACACCACAAAGCCCCCGGGGTCTAGCCCCTGGGGGTATTCAGACGTTTCACCTGCAGGGTGGCATGGGTAATTCCTCATCCACACCCATTAAAACGGCTTGGTACAAGCATGCCTTCATTTAGAGGTGGTTTGTTCATTTAGTCACACACGACCGAATAGGCACTTACTGAAAAGTCTTTAGTTATTCATTAATTTTTTGATGGATTGGTTAATTACCAAGCTGATCAAATTACCTGGCTGGCTGGGCAAGTGAACTCATTCCAAGCCGACCCAGATTGATGGCAAAGTCAGGGCTCCCCATATCCAGGCCTGGGGAAGCTCAGTGTGCTCCTCCAACCGACATCTTAATTAAGCCAAACCTCATTTAAATTACTAATTATTGTACACTGTGCAAATCCTCACAAAAACGGACCTAAAAGAACTGCTCGACTTCATCCTTTATAACGAACTCCAGTGTACATCCGTGAATTTTACACGTAAAGGACCAAAAATAAATGCTCAAAACATTACAGTCATTGTTAATTTGACTGCCTTAATTAGAGCTAATCAAGCCATATGTCCATTAGGACAAAAATTTATACACAAAGCAATGACGTTCCCACAGTGGACTCAAGGGTTTCTAAACGGGTTCAGTTATAAACCAAGCTAATGGTTTTCATTTCGGTACCACGGAAGTGTCAAGCCACTGGAGTTATCACGGTTTCAGCATTCCTGTCCCCAGAAATCTACACTCATACGTGGTGATGGGCACCCCAGAAAACAGTTTCCATTACTTTTTCCCCCCCATCTTCACTAAATATTTCATGCCAGTGTCCCGCAAATGCTAAATATTTCATCCTGGAGCTGCACAGAGCTTTGGGAGAACGGCAGGGTTTTTAAAAACTGGTAACTTGAAAACTTTTCCAACCATTTTTCATCCATCACTTTTTGAGTCCAAAAGGCAGGTTTTTCACCCTTTAAGCGATAGTCTTTGAGCGTGTTTTAAAAGCCGCCACTCTCCATTCCTCAGACTGCATTCATCGTCAAAAGCTCTTCACCCTCAGATGGCAGCTAAAAAAAAAAAAAAATCAAAGGCAAATCTTGCGTATATATTTGCAAGACATTAAATTACACATCAATACAGATGTATGAGAAATTAAAAGCATTCATAGCTTGTTATTTCTAAATGAAAGAGTCACAGCAAAACAACTTGTGCTTGGAAACTTAAGTAATTACTGGTCTTTTTTTGGACTTTCTGTTTTAAGAACAAGCATTCACCACATTGTTGCAGCAAACTGGAAAAATCCACATCAATAAACCAACTTGTACTTTCTAAAGGAGTCAGAAGATGGAGTAGGAGCAATCACAGACCAAACCTCCAATAGACTCAACTCATTGCGTTCAATTATCCATAACTACTTTTAATGTGCAAGGTCAGGGAAAAATAGGGCAAGACAGTGGGGATGTCCTGTACCCTCTGTACCCTGCAGGACAATAGGGATGTCCTGTACCTCTATACCTTGCAGGAGGCTACATGTACACTATATGGAGAAAAGTACTTGGACACCTGCCAGTGCCTCATTCCAAAACCAAGGGAATGAATGAATGGATGAATAAACAATAGTCCGCCTTTGCCTCCACTCTTTGGGACAGACTTTACGCTAGATGTTTGTATATTATTGGTGGGATTTGCTACCATTCAGCCATAACAGCATCAGTGAGGTTGGGTATTGATGTTGGATCATCAGGTCCCTTTCTGTTTGTGTGGCCTATGACATCACAACTGAACTCGTTGTTTATAGAAGTTTCCACATCACAATCACCTCACTTGCAGTTAACTGAGGCAGACATTTGATACTGACTTGTTGGGAAGATAGCATTTTATGATGGTGCCATGTTGAAAGTCACTCATCTCTTCAGTATGACCCATTCTGCCACCAGTGTTTGTTGCTGGAGATCACATGGCTGTGTGTTTAATTATATACATCTCAGCAATGAGTATGTTAACCCCCCCATATTAACTGGTGTCCCACTACTTTTGTCCATGTAGTGTATTTAACTATGGAAGGATATGCAGTCAGACACAAAGAAAAATGCATGTTCCACAAACACAGAGCTAGGAGCAGGAATGAAACCCACAACAGTAGAGGTATTGCGGGGGGGGGGGGGGGCAGGGGCACCCACTGAGCCCGCACACTACTCAAAAAGCCTAATAATCCCCTGCCAGATGGGGTTTGCTAATCATGCACCCATCAAAAACATTCAGTCCCACAAACACCTACAGTTGCTAATGATGGGAAGCAAAATCTGACTAGAGATGCAGTCAAATCCGTTGGCCAGTTGGGCTTACTACTGTCTGTCACTTTGTTACATTAAGCATTGCAACCCTTTCAGGGCTAAATCGTTATCAACTTGGATCATGGACCGTCATGAAAACACTGATGTTAGCTTCCTCCTCAATTTCACACCACACAGATGGAATGACTGGTCACACAAGACGCACTTTGTGCCATTTTCTAATGTGAGCAGAAACAAAACATAACCAAGTCCTGTCCTTCTGAGCCTTCTAGGACCTTGTGCCGAGCAGGAGGACTCCAGGGGCCTCTGGCTCACAACACTCAGATTCTTTTCATCTCTGTAGGAGCACTAGCCCCTGAGAACAGAGCTGTGTTGCCTTTCTGCTACCAGATGCTATCTGACTTTGTTAATCGGCCAGAAAAGGCACAGATAGGACCCTGGATGCCTCAGTCTCATATCATTATTGGGGGTAGGCTACCCTGCCATACTTATATCTACGAATTTAACAAACAGTTCAATTAGATCATATATAGTGCCTTTTCTGGCACAAACTTCCTGAATGGCATACAAAGACTAAACAACCAAAACAGTGCCGAATCAATCTATCTTCCACAACATCTTATCCAATTCAAGGATGCCTTGAGGTCACATCCCTGAAAGTCAAGAAAAACCCAAGACGAACAGGTCACAAGGCAGAGAACACCCCAGGTGGGACTCCCATAAGAGTGGTTTAATTTATGCTAAATATAATATCAAACAAGATTAAAACTCCAGAGGGCCCAATAACAACCATAAATCTTTGGACATGTCAACATCACACAAGCCAGAAAACATGGGCAACCCTCAGTTTTCATCAGTAACATTTCTCGTTTTTTAATAAGCTTTCCTAACCGGAGGAAATCTCACGCTCCTCTTCATAACAAACACATCTCATTTGCTTCTTACTTTCAGCGCCCTCGCAATATTTGTACACAAGACCATCTCCATTTCCCCTCAAAATCTTCCACACTGCACCCAAATCAATGCCACTTGAGGAATTCAACAGCTTCCACGTCAAAGGTTGCTTCCGTGAGCTTAGTTTAGAGGACAGAGGCTGAGACCTTCCATAGCATTACCACTATCTGCCACAGAATGCAGAAACACAAAGTAAATTCAGTTTGCCGTGCATCACCCTGCGTTATGCAGTCCAGCTGTCCACACATTTTATTGATCAGAGTCATTTTATTCCTAGTGCTTCATTACCGCACACATCCATCTTAATACATTCCCGCAAACTCCACATGTCACTGTGACGGATCACTTAAGCCCACCATGTACAAGACGCTGCCCGAGTTAGTTTGAGTTTACAGCAGGCTTCTCCTTCAGTCTAAGCACCGTGATGATGCAGGTCTGACAAGTAGCCTGAGTCCTTAGGCCTGTGGTAAGCTGGTGTCATTTGGCCAACTCTGTGCTCACAGCAGAACCAGAAAGCAACCGGCTCTCAGCCACCCCCACGGCTTTCACAAGAAGGTGCGCTAGGGTCTGCTTACAGGCAGTCGTAAATCTGGGAGTATAGCTGCCAGGATACGGGATGGAGGAGGGGGTTCAAATGAGGTCAGCGGGTTCTCTGGGACCGTCTCTCCCTGACGTCAGGCCATTCATGACAAGCTGGGGGCCTGGTTTTTGTTTTTTTTTTTTTGGATAGCAAAGCTGGATGAGTGAGTCTCTGTCGGAGGCCAAGCCCACATTTTGCGGTATTTGATCTGACAGTGACTCAAAGCACGGAGCACTGAATAACTGAAACTACTTCACAAAAAGAAGAAAAACTCCTATGCAGTTATTCAAAGTACACAACACATAAATTAATGAGGGGAGGGTTCTTTGGGAATTGAGGTTCATTCTTTCATTCTAAACAAGCTGTTGTCACAGATTTTTTTGGGTTATGCTTGGCAGTCTTTTCAAGTGGCCTAAGGAGTAAACGGGTAAGACTCCACCATCAGGGAGGCCTTCAACTTCTTGCGGCAAGAGTGATTTTTGGGAAACAGCAGAACAGTCATAAACACAGGGTCATCCCGGCAGCGTGGTGCCTGTGTGACGTAGATGGGTCTTTCTGGAGGTGATGTCACTCCAAAGGCACACACACAGTAAATAACCCTGACTGAATAGGCACAAGAACATTCGCGGTGCAAAGTGTTTGTTTCTGTTTAAATTATCTCCATGTCCTTCAGGTCCTGCAGTGTGTGTTTTAGTGAGTCAAAAAAAAAGGGGGGGGGGGGACAATTGGCATTTAATCAGGCTGCTGATCTGTCCAAATAGCAGAGGTGGGGGGTGAGTAGCATGTTAATTGTACGTTAATGAGGGAGAAGTGGGTCACTACCTTCTGAGGGTAAATGAGTAAATGAGAGCTTAGTGTGTGTTTGCAGTGGGAACAGAGAGAGGGAGTGAGAAACTGAGGCAGCAACAGCTGAACAAGCGAGGGGGGGGGGGTGCAGCTGTTCTACCAGTGCAGCGTACCCTGGTCACACAAACGCAGTCACACACCAACACACTTGGCTATGCTCGGTCACACTAATAACACATTAACTTGGCCAATCCTCGCAACTTAAAACAAAGGAGGGCTTTAAGCACACCGTACCCGGCGCAGGAAATTCGACCTCACGTTGTTGTAGCCTCAGCAGTTTAGAGGGGTTACTTGGAGTCGCCATTTCAGCGTTTCGCGAGCACTTGGACACACATCGCATTGGTGCAGCATATGTGATTTGAAAGCAAGCAGCCCTCACACCGGTCTCTCGTTTTTTTTTACCCACAATGCAGCAAAACACCTATATTTGGTTATTACCAAATGGAATATTAGGGATGACTGCCAGTCAAAATAAATCTTCAGTGACTCTGGTAATAGATGCAGAGCAGTGACATGTCATTCTCAGTAGCCTATGTCTGCCCTCCCAGACAGCCCCCAGAAATTGATTGGCTCGACATGCCAATCCATTCCGAAGAAGCCTTTTAAAGAGACGTCGACTCTATCTCTTTGTTAAGTGTTTGGTACAGACCCTTTGTCAGAATAAAACTGTAAAATGCCTGTCATATGTGAAAGCAAATCATGTTTGCAAGAGAATGATTTGACAGCTTAACGGACAAATAACCTCTCACTTTAACCCAAAACGCATAATACAACACAATACTGGACCACTGATGGAATTCCATTCCAACCAGCACAGGACACGCAACTGTAATTTGAAGCAATACTGCCTCCTTCTGGTGGACAGTGAAAGTGCAATATTTTGGGCACCTAAAATGCAGCTCAAAGCACAAACCATCAGTGATGACCCAGTGACCAGCACCCTGACCTTTTAGCCAGTTCTCTCTTTCATATTTCACAGTGTTCACCTTAAAAAAAAAAAAAAAGTTTACCTTAACTTCAGCTGAGAATGAAAACATTAGCTGAGAGGTAACATCCAACCAACTTCCTACGACTTATCCATTGCAGCTAAAAGGTAACAGAAAAAATTAAATGCAGCATAAACACCTTATATAGCCTTTGTTAAGACACAAAATAGTCTCCTCAAACTCAACTATGTCACCAAAAAAAAACAGTTTTCACCTTGACTTTTTAAAAATCTGGACAATATGAGGTCTACTGACAGGAAAACTGACAGGTGGAGTTTAGATCCACTGATGTGGTTGACTTGTTACCAGTTTGTAAATGACAGGAGTGACCAGTTGGAAAGAAAAATCCAACAAAGAGAAGAAATTAAAACGACACCAGACTTAGGTCAAGCAGAGAACAAACCATGCTGTCTTCCACCACAGAAACAGACCTAAACCCAGGGGCTCACAGGCACTTAAGTGATGGGAACCAAATTCAGGAATGGGGGCAGAACCATGCAAGGCATACAGAGATGTATATATTCCTTACCAGTTTGATCAGAGCCCTTTCCACAGTATTAATCATTCAACAACCAGAGAATCAGAGCCTTGAGAGTTGTGTCTGCACCCAGGAACACAGAATCAGAGTAGTGACTGCACAATAAACATCAATACCCAGACAGAGTACTGACAGCAGCAAAAATACACTGAAGCAGACAATTACAGCACTGACTGAAGGATAAATGCCCATGAGCAGTGAATCAAAGAAACAATGGCAGTGTGAATGTCCAGAGCCAGACAGTGACAGCACCGACATCAGTACAAGACCCCGTAACCAGAAAATCAGTGAATTGACAGTAGCACAAGTATACTCAAGTAAACAATTACAGCACTGATGGCAGTTCAAATGCCCAGAGTTAGACAATCAAAGCACTGACAGCAGTAAAAACACTGATAACCAGAAAATGAGTGCATTGAAATCAGCGAAAAATACACATGCAAACAATCAAAGCAGCGAGAGCAACATGAATGCCCATCAGTGATTATAATCTCTAATAAAGGCTCAAATGCAAGGCTGTTCAGAGACAGTGCTTTCATTTAATGTGCTCTCTGTCACAGCTGTCAAAGGATAAGGACTTCACACTGTTCAATAAACATAAGTTCCAGATGTTGAAGAATGCCCAAGGTTTACGTTACGTTTTATAAGCAGTGTTTAAATATTATAATGCTAGTTGAATAAAAATTATATAAAAATGAATAAAAGGACTTTGTAATTGTTGTTAGCTAAAGGCACATAGCAAATAAACTGTCTTGCTTTTTCCCAGCTAATTTTTTAAGCTTCAATAAGCATTTCATATGGGAAGATGGATACGCTTCAGGGGTGTGTGTGTGTGTGTGTATTCTGTGATCACAGTTTAATATCCTAAAAAAACATTAAAATGCGTTCCATGTTCAGGTCAGCAATCACACAGTATGAAATCATTTAGACAAAAGGATAGCTGTAACATTCTTTTGGCAATTCAAAAGCACAGCCGAAATTACTCCCCCCCCCCCCCCCACAACCCGCCACCCGCCCCTGCCACCCATACGAAACGGCTAAAAAGAACAAAAACAAAAAAAAAAAAAAAAAAAAAAAAAACAAATAGAAGT
>JAACJT020000953.1:0-12263 GCA_009936485.2 Gymnarchus niloticus | reverse complement strand
GTGTCACTCACCTGTGAAGCTGTGGGCCCTCCCTCCCCGGTGTCACTCACCTGTGAAGCTGTGGGCCCTCCCTCCCCGGTGTCACTCACCTGTGAAGCTGTGGGCCGTCTCTCCCGCTTTGCCACCTCATCTGTTGTCTCATGGTGGTCCAGACTGTCGTCAGCGCTGCCCTCCCCAGAGGCCTGGAACAGCAGGAAACTCAGCCCTGCGGCCATCTGAAGGTATCTCACCGTGTGCTTCATGAAGACAGAGGTCACACTTCTCCTGCTTAACCGTTTGTAGTATTGAATCACCCTGGGAGTTGCTGTCTTTATGAAGGTCTCTCATGGAAATAGGCTCACTTTAACAATTCACATCATCTCAGCAGCAGTTGCCATAACATTCTTTGCACTTATGTATACGTGCAAATTATATTTTTCTATTGCTGAATTGGTCATTTAATAACAACATAGTAATTTTCCAATAAACATATAAGTCCAACCCCTTTGTCTTATTTATGCACTTTTTAAAATGATTGTAAAGCCACCCTTTTTGTCAGTATGTTTCTACCATTTTTTTCCTCCGCTTTACATTTGTACACGTGTGGGTTGTCAATAAAGCCCACTTTCCTTGATAAAAATAACAATAATATTATTAATAATGCTTTAAATATGACTGGCCTGAGACAGAACATTTAACTGTAGACTATTCAGTAAATGCACACAACTGACCACTAGAGGGACCAAAATTCTCTCTTAGCTCTCTAGCGATATGACTACAATTCATCCCTGCTACTGGGTGTAAGTACACAGTACTTACATAAGGTTCGTCATCCTCACACTGCTCCTCGGGGGCTCTGGGGTCCGGCCTGATCAACAGCTGCTGCATGTGGCCCTAAAGTGAAAAAGGAGATGGTTGGGGGGTGGCTGGGTGAGAGAACTTTAAAATGGCACCTGAAACCCGGGAGCATCTCAGTGTTTCAGAAGGAGAGAGTGTAAGAATGTATGCAGGGAGAAGAAGAGGCAGGTGATGGAGGAGGGATGAGGAGCACCACGAGTCACACTGCATCTCCACAAATAGGACAAACAACCTGTTCTTTCACAAACTGGAAGAAAACCAAGAAACAGTTTAATAAGGAATAAATTCATGTCTGAAACACCATCACCATTCACCGAAACTTCATTATGTGCACTTAAATCTCACAAGAGCCTCTTAAATGGAGCTGACAAGTAGGCAGGATGACTTTTACTGTTGGCAGATGGTATGCTATTTATTACCGCAATGTTGATGAGATGTCCACCAATGGCAGATGCAGGGGTTTGCTAAGCGTTTCCTAAAACTCCCCACATCTGTTCAACTCGACTCCTGCCAGAACCACCTCTGCCTCCCCCAGCCTCCCGCAGGACCCTATGAGATAGCTTTCGAAATTGCTCAGTGCCGCTGGAATGGGCTGTGTTTTCAAACCAAGACAACCGAGTGAGGTGAGACAGTGGAGCTCTGATCGATCCTGAAGCTGTTCTACCAAATGGAAAACAAATTTGTGATGATGCTTTGTGCATCATTTTTTTGTTCTGGGCCTAGATGTCCACTGTTCAATACAGAGACATATTTGTCCTCTGCTAGAACACTCAGGAACAGAGAGGTGAAAAAGTGGGACGTGTCAAAAGACCCCAGCGATCTGAGTAGTGTAGCTAGGAATCAGTGTTTTTATTTTTCTCATACACACACATTGAAAAACCAAACGAGCTAGGGAATAGGGCAGTACTTCTAAAGATGACAGGCTAGCCCTCAGGAAGAAATAACTCAGGAAAACCATGCAGAGCAAAGAGACAAATCCAAGAACAGGGAAGAGATATCAGCCAATAGAAAGCATCAGTACTTATGGCCTGAGCTTCAGCATGTGTATTTATGTGACAGGTCAGCCATCTGAATCAACCAGGTCTCTCAGTGCTGGGTGCCCTCAGCCTCTTCCAGAATTCAGCACTCATCCTCACAGAGAGACAGACTTATGGGCCCCTCAGCCCCAATTCAGGCCCAGCACGTTAGGTGCCACCAGTCGGGAAGAGTCAGTCCTCACAAAGAGGCATTCCTCTGAGCCACCGTTCCCATGCCAACAGCTTTTGTAAATGCGGAGCCACTTGGAGCTGATGCATGATAATGAGACACTTAAGGGGGCAACTGAGGCCCGAATAAATTATTAACTTATTAAACGGAGCAATTAGGCACATGATGGCCGGTCTCTCAAAGGATGTCAACCATCTTTTCATGAGGCTGTACAGTGAAGAGTGGGGAATCTTTTCTCAACTCCTAATGGCATGCTAGCCATACGTAAACATAAACAACAAACAAAAAAGCTGTGCATATTATTGAAGACTCCACTGAGTGGAGGGAACCAGCACTGTGCTGCCGGGGATCACCACTGACTAAGAATGTGCAGGATGCAGAGGAGAACGCTTGAACACTGCAGTCGGCACAGCCACGAGTTCAATGGAGAACCTTAGGAATGCTCTGGAAGCCAAACCCAGAAGGAACTGGCGCTTGGCGTGGAATAATTAGTCAATTATGTTTTATTCCCTTGCGTGCCTGAGCTTCTGTGCAAAATTAACACCCATTTTTTATCTCAAAGGAAAACAGCAAATAAAAAATGTTAAACCTTTTTTTATCCAAAGTATTTCTTCAGTTCATTAATTTTAAACATAACTTTCTTACTGCTTGGTAAAAAAGTGAAAGTAATGAAAAAATAGATAAATCGGCACTCTATTATTTAATTGTCTGTCCGCCTGAGGCATTCTTACTGTCCTGAAATGAAGAGTAGGAACTTTAACTAAATGTGTTCACCAAAGAGATGAAACTAGACAGCACTTCTCCATGCCTCATTTATCCAAGTGAAGGAACCATTCAGAAGGTGAGCAGTAAAGAAGTAAGACTCAGGGGTTACCGAATGTTCCCTAGGTATCTGGAGAACAATGGAGTCTCCGCGCTCTTTAGCAGTGCATCTACAGGCCGTGCTTTGAGCTTTGCTGACACGAAGCAGATGCAGAACCTTCATATCTAGGAGAAATAGTTGAGGGCCTTTCTGCTCCTCCCCTCTTCCTGTACAACAGAAACGAGCCAAAGCATCCTCCTTCACTGAGATGGACCTGAGATGGAAGCTGAGCCCATGTTTGAATTGATGTTTTTTGCAAACCGTCCTCAATGACATGTTCCTGGTTCCAGTACTTTTTCCACCAGCAGGAATTAAAAACAGTTTGTGCAGTGGGTCAGGAAATGTATTTAACCTGCTACAAGCCTTCAGCAAAAAAAAAAGAAAGGAATATTTACCAGGATTACCATTTGCTATCAACTACTAATGGGTTTGACCCAGTTTCAATTGGTTACTTACTTACTTAACTTATTTCCAGTGACTTAAACTAATCAATGTTTGACCAGGCTGTGTAGTTTCACCTATTATGGATTTCAGACAATGTTTCTCCCTTTACTACAGCTAAAGCCATGACAGACATCATGATTCATCAATAATAGTCTAACTGCTGAGGCTGCAAATGGTGCCTCCTACTACAAGAATAATCCCTTTTAACATGCCTGGCAAGCATTTCAAGGCATAATGTAATCCATTAAGAATGAAAAAGCGCCACTTAGTTCAGTGGCATAGCCTGGGTTCTCCAGTTTTTTGGGAAAACAAATCGTCAACATATCACCAAAATGAATGAAAGACAAACAAGAAAAGAAAAGAAAAGAAAAGAAAAGAAGAAAATGTTTAATAAATGTGTTTTCTTGCTTAACATGTGAGGGTGTCTTGGTTTTAATTTATTCCATTTTTGTAGAATGATACATGTGGTACAGACACACAGTAGGTTCAAACTCATAGACACGCCCATGCGTAACACACTCACATAGAAGCTTTCACAATTTTAGACAAAGATGCGCACAGCCTCACTCACCACAAACCTCTCCATGCCTGTCCCCCCAGCACTGGCCACAAAGATGCCCGAGCCAGCCTCAAACCGCAGGCTGCTGCGTCCTCTCTGCAGGTCCACCATGTGGAAGTCCTCGCAGTCCATGTAGAGTCGCACCTCGAACTCCTGCACTGCCAGCGTGAAACGGCTCCACTTGCCGGTCATGTCGGGCACCTTGAAGGACGCCACATCTTGAGAGCCCGAGGACCCTGCTTCGCTGTAATAGAGGACGATTCTTTGGGTCTGGTCTTCCACCGGTGTCAGAGCGACCCCCAGGTACACCATCTTCTGGAAGGCGTCAGTGATGGCAAACAGCACGCCCCCTCTGTCCGTGGTCGGTTTGATGGTGACGATGACGGCAAAGTCTCGATAGAAAGGGTCGGGCACAAAGGTTTTGGTGAGCCGCCCGATGTTGGTGTCTGGCCCGAAGCTGTAGGCTGGGAATCCCTCCAAGCCGGTGATGAAGGAGACAGAGGGAGGAAGGGGGACTCCTATTAACTCCAACAGGTTGAGGTTGTCCTTAGGGTGCCGGTCTGCAAAACACAAGAAGGCTCAACGGCTCAGAAAGGAGGAAACAATACATGTGAATCAGACAGGAAAGCCTAAAAGATCAGCCCATTGCTGTCAAGGTGTCCATGTTACACCACACATACATGTGCTTAAAAATAAGTCACGATCCAGATCTACTGCAGCTGTACTAGCATCATTATCAAACACTCTTTCGCCCCTAATTGGGTTCAAGTCCCTGAGCCAGTGAAATATCTCTGTTGGATCTTTAAATAAGGCCTTTAACTCCAGCTCCTCCTTGGAAACTGGGAGACCCTACACTCTGACCTCAAACGTTCCTCACTTGTACGTCATTTTGGACAAAAGCGCCTCCTAAATGTGAGGCATGTCATGATACCAGACCACCTCCCTGCCTCGCCCCGCCCCGGTGTCTCCCGTGGTGACCCTGCGTACCAGGGAGTAACCCCACACCCCCCACACGCCAGCTGTTATTACATACTTCAAACAGTGCCTTCCAAGACAAAGACCAACGGAGCCTTTAATTACTCACGTTAGCAAGATGGAACACCCACAGTGGTGCAATGCCTTTGAACCCCCACACCTGCACATACATCTCCCACCTGAGGCTGCCCACCTCATCTCTCCTCCCTAAGTGCGTAATGGCTGAGCAGAATGCACCATTCACTCGGTCTTCATCAGACACACATTCACAAAATGCTTTGCGACTTAATGCATGTAGCTAAAAGGTACCATTCAAAATGAATAATCACTTGGTCCTGGGTAGGGGTCACTCATCCTCTACTGGCTCTGTGCTGAGCTTCTCCATGAAGGGTGTACTGAGCTCCTATGGACTTACGTAGGGCTTCGAGTTGACCTTTCAGCCTCCCCAGTGCAGGTCTAAGTGCTGCAAACACACCCACATGCTTCTCCACCTCAAGCTTCACCTAATCACTGAGAAATCGATCTGCCTGCCTTGAGAACACCGACCCAAATGTTTTAAACATCCTCCAGAAAAAAAAAGTGGAAGGACTGTTGCAGATTTTATGAGGAACGTGGGTGGAAGTGAGGACAGAGGCAGGACATGCTGGCTTTCAACCTCGTAGAGCTCAAAAACAGAAGATGTGGGTAAAGCCGCTGACACACGTCCAGGCCTCAGTGTGTCAAAGGTCACAAAACCTACTCACGGAGACATAAGCCAGAGCAGGTGAACCAAAGGAGGGTAATAATTTACAACCGAATAACAACATGTGGAGCCTTGGAGTTGGCTACCAAACTGCGGAGAAACCATTCGAGAGCCATGTCGATAAAACTGGCAGCCAGTCTGTGATCCAGATCTAACAAGTCAAGCTGTCGTGGCAAAATTTCACTTTGACTGCAATGGGCTGAAATGCCTGCCAACTATTAAAATTCAGTTTTCAAAGTCGTGCCTTAAGTGTTCACAGTGTGTTTTCAGAGATCAGGGAACTGATGACGTCAACCATTAACGACACAGATTCTGTGGCGAAATTTTTCACAGAAAAGCGTTTTTCAGTTCTCCAGACAACTATGTACGTTATGAACATGAAGAAAACACCTTTTAAAGTACCATCCCAAAACCATGACAGCTGGTAGAACCATATATCAGTTTTTGGGTTCTTCAATAAAAATCATGTACTTTAACAAAAATCCCAGCAGTGTTGCAGACCTGTATAATTTTGCTCCACTACAACCTCAAATGCAGCAGCCCCCATTCTGCTGAGAGCTCCACGGCATAATGAAACACTGGTCCGTGTGCCTCACGACAGGCCCCTCAAAAACAGGCAAGCACCCTCTCCACCAATCAGAAGGAGCTCTCCGCGCATGTCAATATGCATACACCCCCATTTAACTCTCCAGCTTGTAGGAAATGTTCATCAGCTAATCCCTTTTAATAGGCAATCGTGTGACAGCGATTTGCTTCAGAAATGTGTGAGCATGAGGAAGCTGAAGCAAGGCTTCCACCAGGAATGCCTCAACAGCATCAGTACAGCCAGCAAAAAGTTCCAGATGGAGGGAGATGAGTTGCATTTCCCAGTCTCTATAGCTACAGTGTCTTTAACACTGGTCCAAGCGTGACAAGGCTGGACCGCATTGAACCAACCCAAAACAAGCTCACAGAGGACTTAAAAGCTCTACTTTACCTTCTCAGCCATAACCAAAGCGTATAGTGAAAGAAGACAAGCAGACTTAGGGTCTCTCTGTCTTTACAGTTTTGCACTGTGTGTCTCCTTGACTTCCCCGCTTGGTTTGCATGGTTCTACAGAACAGCACTGTTGATGTTCACGTGCCTACAAACACCTAAGGAGCACAATGTAGAACGAATCCAGTTCAAACTGTTCCCAAGATTATTGTGAATAAGCAGGCATGCAAGATGCATATAAATCTCTATTCAGGTCCCGTCAAAAGAAAACACAGCATTTCTAAGCAAGGAAAGCAATCCAGCTGGTAGTGTCGCTGTTCTGTAAGCCCCCGTTTACACACTCACCACTCCTCCAGAGGTTTAGAGGTCTCTTCTTAGCCCTGGGTTCAACAACCATTTTCACACGAAGGCTGCTCTCCCTCAAGGCCACCTCAGTGGTACTGGCAGACACCATGATCCCCTTCCCCAGTGGGTTCAGGGCTGCCGTGGATGTCACCGTGGTGATGGGGGCCTTGGTGGTCTCCCCACTGCCCCAGAGGAACCCCCACCACTGGCCGCTGGCCGGGATGCAGAGGATCAGCAGGCAGCTGAGGTGAGCGAGGCTGGCCTTCATGCTGAACACAGGGCCAGTGAGGGGAGGCTGAGAAGAAGACAGCCTTCAGTATCCCAGACTCCCCTCTCTCACATGGTTGGCCAGTGGAATATGGCCACTCCCACTACCATAAACCCTGTATTAACAGGCCCTGTAGCTCAGACCTGTAGCTCCATCCAACCACAACCTCCAGGATTTATCGACAGCCAGACAGCTATCACTCTTCTGCGAAGTGAGCATGCTCAACGTGGATCCTCTTAGGTCCTGGTAGCTGCTTATTTCCTCGTTCTACCATCTCCCAACCTCCACCTCCCCTCAGCCTCCACCCCCCACCACCTTTTATGATGTTAATGAAATGCAGCCCAGAGGTTGCCTAGCGTTGGCCAACCACAAGATCGCTTACCAAACAGGCAGTGTCCAGCGAATAAAAGAGCGCTCCACAATGAGCAGCCAGGCATTGGCAGGGCCTCTGCCCATCTCTCCTCAGTATCCCCCCTTGCTTCCTTTTGAGATCTATCATTTGTCTGAGGACTGCAAGGGCACATTCCGATCGAGCACACCTCAAGTAAACATTTAAAAGGGGAAAACCAAGGAAACGAGAACCTGCCCTACAGTCCATTAGATACAAACACTGCTGTGCACTGTCAGGTCTTATCTGGACCAATAACTTCACAATGAACCACCATGGACGAATAATTCACTGATGTTCACTTGGCTTTTTAAATACATCTCGTATGTTGTGAAGCGTGATTTCACCATCCTGACTTTAGCTTAGGGTTCAGGTCTCAGGTTCCACACTCTTAAGGGATATTCATGCTGAAAATGCAGGATGTGCAGATCTGACATTCAGTATTGGTATCGGTCCCAATACTGACCAAATACACAGTATCGGTTATCAGAAAAAATTAATTTATGATCCAATACAAAACACGGGCAAGCATCACCAAACCAGCATTCCGTTTCTTAAGTATTACTTTAGGAGATTAGAGTATTGGTCTTGCAATCTGAGCATTTTTTTAGATGGCTACATTACATAAGGAGTACAAATAGCTTGAAAATTAAGTGTGGCGTGTACTATAATTAAGAAAAGGAATGAACACGACATACACTGCATGCAAACGATTTACTTCATGAACAGTTACAATCTCCATATCCTTCGTGTTACTCCAGACAACTTTATGATACAGTACAGCTGTGCAGCCACAAAACAAAACAAACGGTAGAAATCCGGTGGCCAGAACAGGCCAAACAAAATGTTTCCACAGAACTCAATACACAACAAATTCAAAACAAAAAGACTCTTGGACCGGCACCAGTATCAGCCAGTATCTAAGGTTGTCTTATCGGTGTCAGAGAAGAAAGAGTGGTATCAAGCCATCCCTACTGAGACCACAGGATTTTTCATTCCCTGAGAGAGGTGAACAAACCCTGTGTTAACACCACCAGAGCTGACCTCAGGACTGAGGTCACCACGGCCCAAAAGACAGCTGAGCTTCTGGAGGTTGGGGGGTAGAGGATGGGGTGCTTTGCCAAGTCTTGGCAGGCTGCTGAGAGGAGGACAGGGCCCTATGATACAGAGTGGATTGTTGTGATCTGCAGTAGAGCTGGACACCTCCTTTTTGGCCTTCATGAGGTATCAGTGGGGCTGATGGAGGTCTCCACAGGCAGCCATGGCACTGAGAGTGATAGGGGATGTCATGTGAACAACTTCAAGGCACGTGAATGCCTTACGGAACCCCAGGATAAAAGCGATACAGAGACAATAGGCCCAACAATGGGGCTAGTTTTCATATTTATGAATTTTACATCAATTCACATAGACTGTCTGTCCGTCTGCACTGTAATGTGACATGTGAACTGCTGAATGGAAATGGGCAGAGAATTTGACCATTTACCCTGAACTACACAAATCTTTCAGCAGAGAAACTGTGGATGAACGTGAATGAATTCTCCACAGTAAAGGCAACAAGTCGGTTGAGTGGTAAATGGGGCAACAGGATGAAGCCTCCAATGAAGAGTCAAACTGGGACCTTCCCCGTGACAGTGCTTCACATGTTGGTCTGCAGCCCTCCCCAGCAGTTCATCCAGTGTTAAAAGGGGGGAGCCTGCTTTTGGCCTGGTCCTGTATCCCCCCCTGCAAGCACCTCTTAGTGGTATGCTCTCAAAAACCCACAATCCCTGATTTTTCTCCCTCCATGCTCAACATCTGCCAAGAATTCCCTGAATGACAACATTTTGGTGTCATTTCAGGTCTGTGGAGCAAGCCTTAGTTGAAAGCAATCTCTTCCAACCATGAACACATGGGTGGAGAAACACACTTGCTGAGAGATTCTGAATAAAAGCTGTACATTTTAATCAATTATGCCAACTTCATGGCTGTTCCAGGAATGCAACTTCATGAAACAGCCAGTCACTGAACAGTCGTTCACTTTTCATCAAAAGACAGTCTACAGCTACATGGAAGAAACACATGGAAGAAAAACTACTGTCCCCGCAACCCAGAAGAGGATAAGCAGTAGAAAATGGATGGATGGATGGATGGATGGATGGATGGATGGATGGATGGATGGATGGATGGATGCTTGTATTTCATATTTTTACCAATGTAAGTGTTCAACACATCTGGTTATGCCGTGGCATCCTCTCAACCACCAAAAAAAATGCAATTATTAAAGGTGGTTTGTCCTTATTGGCAACAGCCCATGTCCTCAGAACTGTCTTCCAAATGATATCCTGTTCTTTGCATAAATCAGTCACATTCGCTGCACTCTGTTTATCAACATTAGTAAAACGTAAACCCAACACACAGGCCTTGGTACAGCTGAAGGGCAGTCAGGATTAGTGGTCTCTGGGCTCCATCAAGTGCTAAGACCCAGAAAGTGAGCCAACCGTAAAAGAACTGTAATCTGGGTTACACCTCACCTGCTCAAACTGTGGTGTAAGAAACAGATTAGCCAAACTTTCAGCAAACGTGTAAGAGGACATCCATTTTTCCTTTTCCAAGTTTGCTGTGACCTTATCTGCTCATGGTTTCATAAATTTGTAGTTTATGAAGAAAACAATTATCAGTAAATGAAATAAAGTCATTCCGTCTAGTGTGTACCTCAGCTTAGTCCCCTCCAGATTCCTCTGCATCCCTGACCAGGTTGAATGTTTAGAAGACGGATGAATGGATTGAATGAAATAACACAGCAGACCTGTAGCCCCATTCCAATCCTGTTTACCTCCAAGATACCACCACAGCAAGCTTGGATATGGGATACCATGGACTCCAGAGCTCTATAAACAATTAACATGGATAATAATCATGTAAGGGTCCAAGGAAAAAGGTTTCTTCAATGCTTGGACACAGTAAACCCAAATTAAGGTTGTTGCTCCCTACCCCATGCAATATTCTGTCCTACTATTTGACCCTTCAAACAAGCTATCAAACTGAATCAATGCGATTAACTTAAATGCAAGCAGACAATTCTAATCAGCCAAAGGTCTGGTTCCTCTCTGACAAGCTGCACAATTCTCGTAAACTTGTTTCGCCCGTAATCTTCCGAAAAAGGAAACAGCCTCCATTTAGTTTTTTGTTTTGTCTTTCACATACCTTGTTGTGAGAAGTTGAAGAGTGCCCATAATTATTTAGCTAGAAAGGCAAAGTATTTTCATGTATATCTTCATGCTGAGATGTCCATGTTTGTTTTCTTATTCCATTTCAGTGTCTTCACAAAACAGGAAGCCATTTTATACTGTTATTAGTGTGATAGGAGCTTGCATGGTTTGTGTTTCAAGCTGAGAGACTTGGCAGAGCTTTTTCCAAGAGATCTTCACCACAGAAATGTGTAGCAGAAGGACCTTCTGCTTGTTTGGCATCTACTCATGTGTTTATTAAATAATTTAGGAGAGGTAGCACCTTGCACCAGTGGGTGTCTTGTACGGCCCCCTTGCTACCTCAATCTTCAGGGACCTGGTCAAACTGGGTCCAGGGAAAAACTGCCAAAGTTTTTTTTTTTTTTTTTTTTTTTAATCAAATGAACCCAACATAGCCTGAAATAGTTGTGTCATTTATTTGTAGTAGTTTGTAGAGCCATTCTTATACCGCCAAGTAAGCAATCAGCTGTTGTTGTTTTTTTGTCACTTGTGCTCATGGGATTTTTAAACAGCGCAATTTGGTGGGAAAAAAAGACATTTTCTGACTGCTGCTGAGAGGCTTGTTTTCACAAATTACTTCCCTGGTGGCAGGAAGATGAAAAGCAGGCAAAAGAGCCCAGGGCTTTTGGAGCATAACATTCTGGGAGTTTCCACAACAACATTCAATTAGAGCTGCATGCCCAGGGCTGCTGTCCTGTCGTTCACCAGTCTTGCCCTTAAGCTGAGGTCACTACTGGATGTAAAACATGTTCCTCTAACAATACCATCGTTATTGTGAATTCCTTATTGTGGTTATTTTCCTGAAGAAAAATTTTAAAAACAGGAATTCGGCATTCGTGGTGGAACATCAGCGGTGCTCAAACTGATGCCTTTTAGGAACCTACAATGTGATCTGTAATGTTCCCAAAATGCCAGTCTCAGTCTTAACTGATATGACCACATGATACGTAAATCTACTGCAATCTATTACATTATTGTTTAGTCCACCAATTTTCACTGCACTCATAAACAGCCACTGGCATCTTGCCCTGGATCTCTTGAGCCCCTCTACGCTGTGCTTCTTGCGATGGGTCCAAACCTCACGCCAACCACGTACTAAATAAGTGGTTGAAGGAAAATGGATGGACCGACATACATGAGTTGCCCAGGTGTTTGTCCTGGTCAGTGCTCTGGTAATGCACCAAACAGGAGACTTTCTGGATGATGCTGAAAATCTTGAACCATTTCACTACAGCCACATAGAGGATTACAGTTTTTTTACAACTGCTAAAACACGTTTTCTGTAATGACATCACCTTTTTTCAAAACCTTAAACACAAATCCAAAAACTCTAACTATATTCTCCAAAATGCATCTCTGTCTGTCAAAAGTCAACAATTGAATCAAAACTGTTAACTTTACTCGAAATGAAACTGTGTTGTCAAAACACACA
>JAACJT020000952.1:0-17089 GCA_009936485.2 Gymnarchus niloticus | reverse complement strand
ATTGTAACGAGTACAACGAAATTAAGTGCAGTCCCTGTGTCAGAGAGATTTATACAGGAAAATAAATAAGGAGAAATGCATAAATAAGGAAATATAAAATATGGGAGGTAGCATATGTACACAAAATATCAAAATATGAATTGTAGTGTAAAATGTAGTGTAATATTAAAAATTAACAGAAGTTTAGTGAAAGGATCAACTTTGAAAAATATAAATATGTTATATTCTACTATTTTGAAATAGATTTAGCTTTCAAATATCCAAAGTAACATTTGAACCATTTTTTTTTTTCAGTTTAAAATGAAAATTAATGAAGATTATGAGTTCAAGTACAGGTTAAAAATATATGCTAGTTTTTGGTTTTTGTTTATATTCATGAGATTACATCTACATGTTTTGTAAATGTATCTAAATGAAATTATGAAAACAAATTGATTTAAAATTGTAGCACCATAGCATGTTTATGTTTATTTTATTTATCGATATGTTTTAATAACATATCCATCCATCCCAGGGGCGTAGGTTTGATTTTAAAGTTGGTAGTTTGCATAATTGCAAACAATTTTACATGTGCCAAAGCTGGTAGGGATATTTTCAGCTTTATTGATAGTTGCTCAAGACATGTCCCTACCACCCCTATCTAAATCCGTGCCTATGATCCATCCATCTATCCCATCTTCATAAGAACAAGTTCATGATGAGTCCATGCCGGGGCCCCAGTCAGGGGACACCCTGGATGGGGTGCCTGTTCACCACAGGGCACACACACACACACACACACACACACACAAAATTGTGTTTCTAACCTTGTGGGGAACTTTAATACATTTCTATGGACCTAACGCTAATCCTAACTATGGCAACTCTAATCCTTACCCAGCTAACCATGTTACCCAACAAAATACAAGACTTTTGGCTACTTTGGTTTTGCGATTGCATTCACAGATTTTTATAAAATTGAGTTCTCCCTTTGGGAACATGACAAATGTCCCCACTAGGTAAAAATGTCAGGTTCTTATTACCTCCTGGGAGCACTTTGTCTCCACCACATAATATAAACACAGTACAGGGAAAACACTATTTTCAAGTACAAGCAGGTAAGCATTAATGTTAGTCTCATTAATCACTATATGGCATTTTTGTATACTTTGTGATTCTGGACCTTAAATAAGAAATTTTCCTACACCACATTTTCAGTTACACAGTGTGTAGGATATTTCATTCATGTTTTTTGTAACATTAAATGCTCGTATCAGATACACACAGAGTTTCATGTATATCTGTTTACATACCGATAAATGATGCAAACTTAGAAAAGTCGCGTAATTTCATCATTTTATTACATCTTAGACATTCTCATCTGTCTTCTCTGCAAATGTACATCACAGCTGGTATTTTCATTTATCTTTCGGTGATATTTATGAAGGCAGCACATAGATGCCAGACCTTGGTGGAAAAAAAAAATAAAACTGGTTCACGTCCATATCAGTCTGAATGTGGCAGGTCAGGAGCTCGTGAGGAAACAGAAACATTTTGATCAAATGAATAATGTTCACAGTATAAGCAGAAGGAAATATTCATTTTTACACATGGGATCAGACAAAAGTGAAATAAATTGTAAAGTTTGTATAAAGAGGCAGAAACGTGATGAATATCGTGTACTCGGCATTTTACAGTAAATATACATTTACCAAACGCAAGCACCTCACCGGCTGTGACCGAGTGCTGTCACGGTGCAGTCAATTGGCACATTACGTTCTGCCCTCACTCTGTTCTATCCTCTATTCTCACCGCGCCTGCCTCTCCATTTCAGTTCTCCTATGGCTGGTTCCTAGGCTCACTGTTGTTCTACTTGGCCTTTTCAAAACACTTGAGGAGGAAGTGGCTCAAGTGGGTGTAGACGTGACGGTGAGCCGATCCATCCAGGCTATGGTCTTTGTCTGTGTACCACTGTTAAACAGAAGAGGAGACGTGGACTTATTGCAGGTGTTCATCCATTCATCAACACTTACTATCCAATAGAGAGTTGCATTGAACAGAAAGTCTGCCCCAGGAATCATGGGGCAAAGGACACCCTGGACAGGATGCAACACAGGTCTGAAAACAGAGAAATGTCAACACATAATAGCTATACTTCTTCCCCTTTTGAAATTTGCTGCATCACCGAGGAGTACGCATCAACTATTGCCCTGTGTAATGAACAGTCCTTTGTCGCATACCAGATTAGTTATTATATTGTACTTTTCTCGTCTTTATATACCTTCAGAGTAGGTGGGGCTACTAAGGCCCCTAAGGAGAAGGTGTTTTATCTGAGGGTTCATGATTTACCTCAGCAGAAAAATGTATGTTGTACAGAATCACATGACCTAGCGTTAAGTCTTTCCAGAGTTCTACTTCTGCAATGTACAAATAGCCTTCCATATTGTTAATAAGATGGGAGGATCCAGCCTCCGTACTGTATACCATTATCCCCCTTCCCTGAATGCATTCCTGGAGCCTACCCTCAGTGGGCTACCCTGCCACCCCGTCCCGTTCCCCAGAGAGAATTTACCATGGCCTCAAAGTCCACTTCTGCATCAACGAGTGCTTTGGAGATCTCTGCCGCCTGCTGGAAATGCACATTGTCTAGAAGAACAGACAAATAAGGGTTAAGTTGAAATGGCGGCAGCGTCAGCTGGTCTGTGTGGTTAGGATAATCCTTTAGGTGGTGCTTTTAGAGTGTGGCTCATTGGGGACCTCATTGCACCGCATGGGGAGAACAGAGAACCCTATCGAAAAAACCATACAATGGCCAAAATTGTATTTTATTTTTTTTTAAAGGAGGTGCATCCCATAGCTGATAAATTGTTCATGTACATATGTGTAGTGGGGGGGGGATTAGCGAAGTTTACCATCTGCAGTCCCGTGAACCAGGAGGTAATTAACAGATTTGAAATTCTTTGCACGACTCATGACAGTAGAATTCTGTAAAAGACATGTACATGGCATAATCACATTACCCAGTAATTATCACCTGCGAGTTCTCGAACAAGGACGACTACGAGGCCAAATAATAATATATTGTTTGATAACATACTGTGATAAACTCTACCATACCTAAGTGATATAATTATAGCCTTTAATAAATAAAATGTCCCTAGACTTTTCACTCAGTTCTGGGAAATGAGAGCGACCGGAAAACTTCGGTCATCCTTAGTGATCAAATTAAATCGTCTGAATACAATGGGTGCTAACCTGGTAAAACTCAGGATTTTCCCCTGGTTGAGTCATGTAGCGCTCAGTGTATATCGAGTCTGGAAATTTCAGTAAAAACTCAGGTCATTCCCAACTGGATTTATAAGATTTTCAACTGTAAAAATGACATTCCAGGAAGCTGAGACGCCATACATACCATAATATTCCCACTTTGACACCGGGGCAACAGCCATTCCACACTTAAAAACTCCACTTCCGGCTCCCAGAACCATGGACGTAACATAACCGCCATATGACTGAAAAAGATGAGACAATTGGGGGGGGGGGGGGGGGAGAGAATTCTATGAACTGTTCTACATTTACCATGCATTTCATTAATAAAATGATAATAGCTAATATCAAATGTAACAAAATGAAAGAGTCCATCTTACCCATCCCCAAATAGCTACTCGATCTTTGTCTATGAAGCCCATTTCAATGAATTTCCTTAAGAGAAAGATTATTTTATTTTCTCAACAAAAGAAAGTATATATGACCTTACAAATAAACCCACCGGCACTTACTGGGTAACTGGTTTAGCAGATAACTAACCCACAGATAAACTGAGCGTGGTGAATGGAATATTCTGAGCCATCAGCAGTGATCTTCAATGAACTGTTACATTCAGCTCTTCTCATGGATGAGCCCACCATATCATGGGTGGGGGGGTCTGATTGTTCATCTGCCTCATTGCACCCACATTCAGGACAGGTTATTTTTCTCTGTTATTTTTAGGCAGGGTTTTGGGGTGGGTGGCGAAGCTTTCATTCCATGGTGATTCACCCTACCTGGCAGCAGATATCTGATCTTCCACTTCGTACGTTCCCAGACGTTTGTAAATCGAGTGCATTATTCTGTCTCCTTGGAAACCACTTCCCCTTCCATCAAAGCTGGCGACTATGATGTTTTCTGTGCTGGCGAGGTACGTGTTCCAGCTCAGCCTGAATCGATAATCAACTTTCTGACTACTGGGTCCAGCGTACCTGCGAAGACATACCCACGAAGTTAAGCTGACTGATTTTGATAGGGTTTCAGTGTCGGCAGTTATTGGAATGTGCTGACCGACAGAACAGGGTTTGTAATAGTCAGTATACAGAACCTTCTTTTTTATGTAGATTCGTTATCTGAAATAATTAGATAAGCGGCCCAAAACTCACACATCAATCAGCAGAGGGTACTTTTTTGACTCAGTAAAATCAGGTGGTAAGGTCATCTGGTACCAAAGGTCTATAATAAAATGCAATAAGACACATAAGCAGCAGAAACATGTTATATGCAGACACAGGTATGATGTACTTTGCACAGGTAAACAGCAACAGAAGGCCTTCTGAGACATTAACCTGTTAACTGATCGCTATGTCAAAGCTCAAGGCTTGACAGCGGGGAAAATGAAACCTTGGAAACCCCGGTGGGCGGGAGAACCATGAGCCATCGATCACTGGCAAGTGTAAACCAATAGGAGTGACTGGATGGAAGAAGTCTGATTGACAGCACCCAATAATCCCATGAGCAAAGGGATTTGAACTTGATTGATGCAGTTAGCCTCGACATGGTGCTTGATATGAATTCGTTAATATGACAATGTGTGAGTAGGGAAGGGTGGGGAACCCAGCTGATTTCTGATGTAGTCTAGAATCACAGCCTTACCAAACTCCCCCAGCTTGATCTTGGCCCAGCGCATGGTTGGCATCTTCACGTTTTCCAGCATTTTTCCCAGATCCCTGTTGTCCTCCAGAACCTTAATTTCTACAAAGACACATCTAAAAGCATCAGTTCCTTTCATCACTGCGTACGAAGTCTTGAGAGAATAACATACATCACTTATCACATTTCAGGTACCTGAACCAGCACCTCTGGCATCCCTCAGCGTGAATAAAGGCAGTCCGGGTCCTGGAGATGTACATAGGAAAATGACAGAAGTCACATGTCATTCATGGAGATGTGTGTGACTGCAGACTCCAACTGGGGCCATTGCAGGAAGAGAAGAGGACCCAGTCAACTATGGAATGAATGTTTACAGAGGTGACTGACCGGAACAATCCATGCGGTAGAAGGAAGCCTTGGTGCTGAAGTAGCCGGAGTTGTACTGACACCTGCCTGCATCCAGAGCACAGGTGAGGCACTGCCGCTCATATGATCCTCCAGTCGCAGCCCTGGCAGAACAAACGCTCTGATTGCCCAGAATGCACTTTTCTTCGAGTTTCAGCCATGACGGCAAGTCCTGACAGATCACGGTAGACATTTACAAATTCATAGCCTTTTACAGATTCATCGATGTTAGCTAGTGGGTGCGCATCGATAATTACACACGATAGGTGACAGGCTGCAGTTTAGAGGAGTCTGAGGTAAATACAACATAATATCCTTACTTGTAGAGGTTTCTCTGTCCTGGGATTTGATTGTGTTCATTACTTATAAAATATCTGTGAAAAGAACAAAGTATGATGTACAGCTGTAACGCTAAGCTAATGGATGAGGTAGGGAAGCCAATAAATCATACAAAATTCCCTAGAAGGTGGGAAACAGAGAAAACAGTAAGCCAAACTGCTTTGAGGCATGAATAAAATGGTGGCTCTGTGTGGATTTCACCAGCAAGGCTCTCAGGCATTCAACTGAAAAATCTTCTCACCACTACTCCCTCCCCCTCCCCCTCATTGGCAGGGCCTGGTGTCTTACATGGCGTCAGCAGTCACTCTGGAGATCTGGATGACCTCCCACTCTCCAGAGGTGATGGGTACTTGCTTGTTCTGGAGAGGTTTAGCCCAACGTGAGTTTGAATACAGTCGCTGGTTCCTTTACCGTGTCACAGCTATGCAGGCGTCTTCCTGACAGCGATCTCGCACGCCCTTCGGATGCTAGGTAATATTTTTACAGCTGGCAGAACTGAAACGTGCCGACAAGCGGGACTGACCGTCTCTTGCTTGCAACATTAAGTTTCTATGCATTCGGAAACAGGAAATGAGGATGAACTTTGGGTACTTACCGCATTCACGTAATGGATGTGCTTGTATCCCTTGGTGTCACTCATCACTTGGTAAAAGCTGAGGTTATCTGAGGTGAAGTGGGGGGGCAGTGGAGAAAACTAAAAATTAAAAAAAGGGGAACACAGTGATGGGACAAATGAGGCTTCAAAACCAGTGATAGGTGGGAGTACCCTGAACTAACCAATTAAGGCTGATGCTAAATGAGGCTTCAAAACCAGTGGTGGGTGGGAGTATCCATCAATGATTGGTTGTTCAGGATACTCCCACCCACCACAGGTTTTGAGGCCTCATTTGTCCCATCACTTGGAATGTGATCTTATGCCAAAGTCAGTAGAGCAGTTTAGAAGACGACGGGCCACAGAGCGCATACGAAAAAGCCTCTTTACTGGCTAATTAAGGCCAGAGTGTCACTTGGCAAATCGATGGGATGTAGGTGAAATCATGATGCACACAGAGTCACTTTCATCTTGGACCGGCTTACCCGCCCGACCCAGCCGGTTTGGCTCGTTTCCACATAATTCTGAAATAAAAATTAAAATGGAGTCACTACCATTAGCAAGGCTAGCCACCGTTCTCAGTGACAGCTGGTTATCGCTGAAGCTGATCCCAGGTGAGTTTGTGTGTTTAGGCTGGGTCACCAGGAGGATCCTGTGTGACTGGCGGCCTCCGGATGCGTACCACGTTCTCGACCCAGGCGCTGCCGCTGAAGTCATACAGTTGAAGCGTGACGTGGTTCTGCATCCTTTTTTGCCACTGGACCGCAATGCGTTCATCGGTGACCCAGGTGACAGAACTTAAGTAGTGGTCACTGCAAGGAAAGTAAACACAACTCAACACCGGGGTCACGCTTAAAGTAAACTACTTTTCATATCTTGGATTCATTCTAACACCAAGAAAGTAAAATAAAAATTTTAAACTTCCTTTATTTATGCTGGCATCTCGACATGCTGGTTTTTTTGGGTTGAGTCCTGCGTATACACACAGGTAAACATGTTTTTCACACAAAATGGTCAAAAGCCACTGGGTGGGGCAGGGTGCAATGTATTATGGTGATAAGTACAGGGAGTAAACAGGTTTTTTCCATGAGTGAACACCCACAGGTATGCTTTTTAATATACAGAGGTTTCCATGACCCCACAGTGATACTAACTTCGGCAGCTGGATCATTTTTTATCTTGGGCCTTTGAGCAAGCGTGCAGCAGTTTCTTTTCTTAATTTAGCAGCCAAACATACGACCATGTTTAGGCCCCAGGGAGAAACATCTCTCCTACACACCTCTCATGAGTGAGGCTTCCTTCATTATTCATACAGTCAACAGTAATTCCTAAAGTAGGAATTCTTTTACACTACTCTGTCCACTTTAAAACTAAAGGTTATATAATTAAACTTCACCGCTCACCTTTCTCCAACTGAACGTGGCACAACAACCTCTGTCACCGTGAAATTATTCGTAGTGTCAACAACAAACAGCTTCACCTCGGGATTGGTCGAGCCAGCCTTGGACACCAAACATGGAAGAGTCACACAACCTCATGGGAACATTCCACCACAGGCCAGCTGACTGTTACATTAACCGTCCTGACGTACCCTGTGTGGTTCTTTGTGTGCATCATTAAGCAAACTCTGCCTACATGCCTCGACAGGGAATCATGTTTCTCTGCATGTCTGATACCTCAGATTGTTAATCGTATTGCCCCCATCTCTCCCAGGATACTTGTATAAACATGCCCTACAGCATAATATTATATTGTAGATAACAAAAAGATGATAATGGCAGTTTTACAAGGACTCATAATCAGAGATAATGGGCAATATATCGGTTCCTAATGTGTCCAATCAGCATCCTACCTTAGGGTATGGAATGATGACAGTTTCTGGATATTGTCCGGTTCCATACCAAGAATATTCAATATCATGGACCTGACTGTCATTGAACTCCATGTATGCCAGGAACCTGCCCCCTGGTGACCACCACATGGCATTCTTGGAGGAGAACATTTCCTCTGTATCAGACAAGAAAACAGCCCATTAAATCTCAGTATATTCCGTATGGTTAATTATCCAGCTATAATGCAATACCAAAAGAAAAGCAGACTACTTCTTGGAGACAACTCAGTACTAACCCTCATAGACCCAGTCTGGAATGCCATTAAGGATGATGTTTTCTTCTCCATTGATGGTCACTTTCACTGCTGGCGCTGTGGCCTGCAGCTTCACATGCACGTTGAAGTCCTGAACGTAGGCCTACGGGACAAATGTGCCATGACTCCATCTTCAGTCGTGCTCGGCTAGTTAACAAGCAGCCTTTGAATGCTAGGTGCCGTGGGGTTGTTCGAACCCCTGCGACTACGTGAATTAGCGAACCGACAGTAAATTTGTAGGGGGTTTTTTTTTTTAAATGCCAAACATATTTAAAAAAAAAAAAACACAGCACTGCGTACCAAAGATGTGCCCTGTGACTCAGCACAGAGGAGTCACAGATATTACATGGCGATACTATGGTTCTCAAACTTCCTAAATGAAAACATTTTGTGTTGTAGTATTGTTATTTTTAAATGTAAATATTTATAGCAGAAACATGCTGTTGACATACACATTGTATACATGATATTACTGGCATATATTACTTCCAGTCACTGAATACTATATTTATAATATTTTATAGGAGTATATCAGGGACATCAAGGGTGCCACAAAGGCTCTGTTGGTAGCCTGGACCTCTAGGGCTGGGAGTTCAGAATTGAACTCTGCTGTGTCTGTATGTTTTTTCTGTGTTGCACAGGTACATGGCTTGCAATCCTATCTAGAGTGGGCCGGTGCCTGGGGTAGACTGCCGCCTCCCCTGTGTCCTTGTCTACAAGAAGTAATTGGAAGGTGGAAGTGCTTCAGTGCGGTCTTCTTACCAGTTTGCTCCCAGTTGGGGCCCATATCAACAGCTGCACGTTTTCCAAATTGTCACTGGTCTCAATGAAGTTCCTGGGGAAAAAAATAATTTAAAAAAAAAAAACACAACAGATCATGGAATGATCTACATTTAACTACTGCAGATTTTAACATCTAGCAATATTATTCCAAATAGAAGAATCTGCTGGTGATCAGCAAAAATATCCAACGCTGTGCCGGAATGTCTTGTACATTATGTGCTACATCAATACATCTTCTGCCTGTACATTTTGTCTTAATAGGATTAGTCATTTGTATGTCACATTAAGAGAAAGACTTACTGGGTTTCGATTTCGACAATAGAATACGAGGCAGTGAAAGAATGTCTCCATACCTGTTGAGACATGAGGGCATCATGAGTTTGCCCTTCAATGAAACCTTAACAAAAATTAATAATAACAAAGAATTCAGAATATATTACCGTGCTGTAATTGCTCTGCAGACATGCATATTTCCTATCAGCAGACACCAAATAATCAGCGGCCATCACTTTTTCCTGGGGGGACGGAGTAAAAAATTTAACAGAACATGATTTTCGAAAGGTAAACTTGTAATGTTTGCACATTACATCGGAGGTGACATACGAAGGTTTCGTTGGACAGGAAGTTTGTGGCTTCTCCAGTTTCTACGTTGTAAACCATGACATTTCCATTCTTTTCTTGGTGCAGATATTCATTGTCTGTGACAAATTTAATCAGAGGCGGGTTAATATGGTATTCATTTTTAGCATTAATAGGTAGAGGAGCATAATACATAAAGAACTGACATATGTACAGTTTATTGATTTGGTATTCCTTGAGAATCAGTTCAAGAAATACCAAACCTGAATTCCAACAGAATGCTGAAGATCATCACTGGGTGATGGTGAAGTCGAGGCGGTAACAAGTCAGCCAGATCATCAACCTGAAAGCCACATGCATCAAGTCTGGTTGATTGAGTCTAATTCCAAGTGAACAAGGAAGCTACCATGAATTGTTTCATGAACAAATTAAGCAGGCAAGTTGTCATTATGAGGACAAGGTGATGTCCATTGTCCCTGGAAGGGAAACGTAACCAAGTCAAGAAATAGAGAATAACATTTCGAATTACCCGATATCCACCGCATGTTATATGACCTGTAATTGAAGCTGCTGTTGAAGAAGTCTTCAATTGTGTAGTTATTCTGAGAATTTTGTGCCGATCCCCCTGGAAGTATGAGAACAACCAAAAAATGCTGATTGGTGATGGAGTGAATGTCAGGCATTTACAGGCAGCTCCTCACAGTCTTAGAAAATGAAATGATGAAAACACAATGTAGCACGCCACTTGTTCCATGGTCTTGGAAAATGCATTCCACCACTACATTTCAAATGTCATGAAACTTTATTAGCCATTGGTACATGCAAATTCTGTAGTTCTCACATATGCCATCATGCTCTCTGAGAGACACACACAGGTAAGAACAAAGCTTAAGGTCAGAATGTAGGGTCAGCCATTTATTGGGCACCAGCTGGAGTCTCTTTTTTGGGGTCAAGTGCTGTGCTCGATGGCCCAATGGTGGCAGTCACTCAGCAGGCTTCAAGATTTGAACAAGTGACCTTCTGTGTACCCCTAAACTACAGAGCCACACACCAACCCCTGACAAGCCTACTACCAGACTAGGGTTGAAGGTATAAAATCTGAATTTCAGAGCTATTCTACTACAGCTTGCCAAAAAAGGAAGTCTGGAAAACAGAGCTGTGACAAACTGGCATACCAGGGTATCCCAGCATTGTGCCCTATGCTGCCTGAAGTAGGCTAAAGGCCCTTCGTGACCCTGACCAGGATAAGTGTTTGGGAGATGGATGGATGGATGGCAGGGCCCATGTTGCAGAAGGTCTGGGAACATCTGCTCTAAAGCGATTGTAGGAATCACCATAAAACAATTTAAAAAATTTAATATATTTCTCTGTGATGGATTGGCACCGTATTCAGGGTGTCCCCTGCCTTGTGTCCTAAGCTGCCTGAGATAGGCTCTAGCCTCCCCCCAAGGCCTTGAATGGGGCCAAGCAGTTTAGAAAAAGGATGGATTTAACATATCACTTAAATATTTCTCCTTTGGACATATGAATTATCATCATCATCGTTGTTAACTGATGCTGCAGCTATTATGGTTAAAATAATTCTATATAATTCCAAAATAGCAAGGCCAAATTAAGCTATTTTGGTTAATTGCCTTTGAAGCATTACAGCTCAAGAACTCTAGGCTAACAACTGGGTATAGGTCTGAACCAGATCATAGACAAAGCACTGTGCAAAGTCTTAGGCAGTTTGACAAAATGCTTAAGGACATTTATCCAAAGAAAAAAAAAAAAAAAAAAGAACTGTTTAACATTAAACTATATACAAATAACCAGTGATACAAAAAAGTAACAATCATTTATTCTGTTCTCTAAAATATATTACTGATACTTGGTTGGATGATTCAAACATTGGTTCCCAAACTTCTCCTCGAAAGCCCCTCAGCCATTACATTTAATTTTCAGCTCCAGCTCATTTAACTCCTGCACGTCAATAGCTAATTCACTTTATGAGGTTTTGATTAGCCAGACAAGGTGCACTCCTAGCTGATCTCCACAAGTGCATGGCATGTTGGATGGTACCTGTAAATTCTGGAATGACATGATATTGTATGTTCTGAAACATGCACTGTAAAGTGACACGACCAACATGAACTTATAGTTTTAACCCAAGATGAACATGATTTCAGGATATTTTTCCCTGTCTGCCTAAGACCTTTGCACAGTACTAGATATGGAGAAATACATTCTCCTGCATGAGACCGAGGTCTATGATTAAGGACTCTGATAACCATCAACTACAGTACAATTACAGCTCTTCGGAGTTAATCTACTGTCTTTAATTTACATTTACTTTAATTAAAACTCCGGCTACTGAAAATAGAATTTTCATTATTATACATTTAAGCGAATGTTTGATAACAGAAAGTTTTAAGGGAAATTATTAAACCCGGTGGGAGTATGTGTAAGGCTATACTCTCCACAGCATTAAACACCACTCAGCACATGTCGCTGGCAACACACGGGTTTCTAGTAATATATTCATGTGCAGAAAACGGATACATAAATAGGAAAATTACAACCTTACCATTTAAATAAATTGAGGTTGGCACCGCTATTAAGATGACTACAGAAGCCGCCCCCAGCGCCGCCAGTATCGCCTTGCCCCAGTTTTGCTTAAACGGGAATAAAAAAGACAACATGACAATAATTACAGACATTAATACATAAAAGGTTCCACACGACAAATTATGTCTGCATGTTTGTTTTTTTTCAGTGAACGTCTAGAATATAAACCGCAAAAGAAACAACTTTAAAATAATCATCCCTCATCAATGCGGAAAAAAAAAAGTTCATATTTATCATTTCTTCAGCAAAGTTTAATTATAAAAGTTACTAACCATAGCGGCAGCGGGCGGAGTCAGTAGTCAGTTGAAGTAATCGGGTCTGAAAAATCCTGTGTTTCGATATTATGTAGCGGATCAGAAAAGAAAAAGAAAAAAAAAACAAAACACAGTAGGTGTGTACACGGTGTAAAGTTCGTTAAATATTAGTCTAACTTCCGTGTAAAACCGTACGACGTAATATCAGGCGTTTAAAGTCCCTGGCGTTAAAAATTACTTTGAGAGACCAGTGAACTTCGAAGGCGCCCTGTAAGGAAGTCAAAAGTACTCACACATGTCACACAGGATGTGACTTTATATCAATAAATCAATATTTAAAAGAAACTCATGCAACGGATTAATACGTAATGTAGGAACATTTTCCAGTAACGATAGGAATTTTATACGGCATCCTATTTAAAATAAAATTTAATGACATTCCAAAGCAGATACATAGGTTTGGCTGGAAAGTTGTTAGAGAACCAAAACGATTCCAAACAATTAATTCAGTTATAGGTCTACATGTTTAAAGGAATCATTTTCAGCTTTCCTGAAAGTTCTCTGAGACATATGTCCCTATAGCACCCCTGCCAAAATCTACACCTATGTTTCAAATTCCAGGCCTACTGTATTTTAACTACATCAAAATTAGTTAATGTCCCAAAGGGATGTACAGCAGTTAAGGAGCTACTTAAGGTGTGAGGGAGGCTAGGCTTAGTATTCAATTTATCTAATTATTACCCCAGGCTTAATTGTTCCCTGTGCTGCCTATATGCTCCTCCCCATACCTGTCTGCGACCCTAACGAGAATAGGTGGTAGGAAGATGGATACATTTACATTAAAATATAGTCTTTGCTGAATTATGCAGAGTCTGGACATGTTGATCTGGAAAGTTAATTGTGCTTTTCTGACACAACAATACAAATATAAAACATCGCTTATCAGTGCAATACATACTGTGTCTAATCGTAGCACGAATACTGACAGGTGCTCTCAGTCAAAACAGTGAGTGAAACATTTGAGATTTCAATTGGGGAAATGGAAATCAAGTCAAGCCGCATCCCAGGGTAAATTTTTATACTAGGTCCCATTCGTATTGTAATAAATTAAAACACACCGCAGCACCTTTTCGGCTCAGTGATTTTTCAGAAGACTAAGTTATTCATTAGCCTTCCATGTTTACTGTCAGTGAGCTAGTTTTATGACAAATTCATGGAAACCACAGAAGCGCTTCAATAGCTGTGATAATCACAGCTTAAAGGTCAATCATTATTCATTGTCGTGCACAATTGCTACTCAAGAAGTCATCCTGTGAATAAAGTCCATAATTTAAATAAGGTATTCTTACAACATGTGTTATGAAAAATCTGCTGAATGGATCAGTCCTGTTGTTGAGGTCAAGCAAGAGAAAGACTTCTCACTCACTCACTCACTCACTCACTCACCCACCCTGCTCCTGGTTGTAAAGGGACTGTAACTCATACTCAGGATGAATCCTAGTGCAGAGAGAGATGGCGTTTTATTTTTCAAGGTAAAACAACAGCTGATGGGTAGGCAGAAGGTTCGTACCCAGGGTAATCTGGCAAAACAGGCAACCAAATCCAAGATGCAATCCAACAGAGTAAAGTTCAAGGTAGACAAGCAAAAGGGTCCAAGATCCAAAAAGACAGAACATAGATAAACAAGGAATCCAAAAGAGTATAATCAGGGACAAAACACAATGATACACAGAAGACTGTCAGGAAAAACCAATGAAATACACAATCCTTAGCAATGAGGTGTGGGAGCTTGGGGAATTAAAAAGAACTGGATAATTAAAAACAGCTGTCAACACTCAGATGCAGAGGAACGAGGGTAAGCTCTGCATGACTGACTTGGCGTGAGTGTGATAGGGTCCTGGAAACTATTCTAGCCAGTATAAGGCACAAGGCTGGGTTACACCCTGGATGGGATTCCAAGCCATTGCAGGGTTTTATTTAATTATAAATGAGGTTATTCTGAACATTTTAGTCTCTATATTTATTGTTTTTTTTTTTCAGTATTCCCCTTTTGCATTGTGTAAAGTGGATTGCAGCCCTAGTTTTGAAATGGGTGTGGTTGTTGCGGTTCCCGCTCCTACCACCAGGGGTCTCCCGAGCGCCGTGTCCAGGATGTCGGGGGGGCACAATTTCACTTCCTGCTTTATTTTATTATCTGTTATTTCACCCCTAATGTCTATTTCTGGGACATTCTACTATACACCCACCGGTTTCTCATTCTCACACAACGGTAGAATTCATGAGGTGCAAATGAGCTGCTCCATCAGGTTTTGTGCACATAGGGGAACTATCAGTTGACACGGGGAATGAGATCATGCCATTGCTCTGTCAAGGTCTGGGTTGCTGGGGCAATAATCCAAGCAGAGATGCCCAGACCTCCCTCTCTTGGGCCACCTCCTCCAGGGGGATACCGAGATGCTCCCAGACCAGTCGAGAGATGTAAACTCTCCAGCATGTCCTGGGTCTGTCCCGGGGCCTCCTCCCAGGCAGACATGCCCAAAACAGCCCCTGGGAGGAGTCCAGGACACATCCTAGCCAGATGTCCAAAACATCACTGCTGGCTGCTTTTGATGCAGAGGAGCTGTGGTTCAACTCTGAGCTCCTCCTGAATGTCCAAGCTCCTCACCCTATCGCTAAGACTGAGCCCAGACACCTTGTGGAGGGAGGTTATTTCCACTGCTTGTATTCATAATATCATTTTCTTGGTCATTACCCAAAGCTTGTGACCGTAGGTGAGGGTAGGAATGTAGATTGACTGGTATAACGAATGCTTTGCCTTTCACCTCTCATCACCACAACAGATCGATAGTGTCCACTTAACTGCTGATGCTGCTCCGATCTGCCTGTCAATCTTGAGGTGTCTAAGGTGAGTATCTGAGTTCTTGATTTCGTCTCTCATAAGGGTTATTTGAATCACTCTTAGTCTGGCCACTCACCTAGGAACAATTTCAGAATCAGAATCAGAATATCTTTATTGTCATTGTAACGAGTACAACGAAATTAAGTGCAGTCCCTGTGTCAGAGAGATTATACAGGGATTATGCAGAGATTATATTTGCCTTAGGAGACCCTATCAGGGGCAATTGCTCTCAACAACAAGTCTCCTAGGATCACTGGGGCACTCAAACCCCGAAACCACAGTAAGATGGGGATTCACAGAGGGGAGAATGAGATCATATGAGTATTGGGTTTTGAGATGAGGGGAAGCAGGCAAGCTGAATTCAGTGTGGTGTAGGAGACAGTACTGGGGTAGTAGGATTTTCCCTTTCCAATCAAAGTAATGGGTATCGTGTGAGGAGTGTCATGGTTGGGAATGATAGGAATGAAGAGTCGCTTTCCAGACTGTATATGTCACGAAGTAAACTGTGAATTCTATGTCAGGCATATAGCCTACTGACGTTCACAGCCTTTTACAAACAGAAAATTAAAGCCAAAATCCTGAAGAAAAAGAGAAATTTTCTTCATATTAATGAAAGCAACGACAAGTGCTACTTTTCGATCTGCAAGAGAAATAAGGATGACGATGAGCTATGGTGCAACCAGTGAAAACAGGTGGGCTGCTTGTGACTTGTGCACACCACAGACGGGCTACAGTGATGCGGTCTGGTATCTAAATGCCTCTGTAGTCGGGTGTGCCAGCTGCCACCTAAACAATTATGTGCTGCTTAAAAAAAAAAAAATAGATACTATGTGCTGGCCTCTGTCTCACAGGCCACCCATATTTCTCCAACACCCCACTTAACCTCATGCTTGCTCATGTCTTTTGCCTTCGTTCCTGCTCATCAGAAGCTCATAGCGGTCCCTCTGAACTGATGCATGGCGAACATGGGGCACCTTCACAGGCCGTTTCTGATACTATTGCCTTCACTGTATAAACTTCCTTGATACAGTGAACAAGCAACCGTAGCAAACAAGTAACATTTTAATACAAAAGCAGTGTAGTTTGAATTAATGAATAACTTCAATGCAGAGCCGCGATGAACTATGTAATACAGCAATGAACAACTTATAGACAGGATGGCACTCCCCAATTCAACTAAAACAATATTAATTGTATTAGTGCACCCTCTTGTGGTTAATGCTTGTGTTACAGCTGAGTATGTCATATATTACGAAAGCAGCGCTTAAATTGTGCCAATTCTGAGATGCATATCGATTATACTCGATATGCAGTTTACATATCCAGAAAGCAAAGAATGCAAGGCAAAGTACTACCACTTATGTTAATTATTTCCATGTGTACAGGCGTCTGAATAAACTGGCCACATCAAAGAATCTTTTCTTTTTCTCCAAATCCACTTATAAAAATAAATACTAAATAACATAATTCTAGATGTAAAATTAGTAATGTATGGCTGTGAGAGCTGGACCATGAGGAAGGCTGAGTGCCGAAGAATTGATGCCTTTGAGCTATGGTGCTGGAGAAGACTTTTGAGAGTCCCTTGGATTGCAAAGAGATCAAACCAAT
>JAACJT020000951.1:0-17097 GCA_009936485.2 Gymnarchus niloticus | reverse complement strand
TCCCTATTTATTTTCCTGTATAAATCTCTCTGACACAGGGACTGCACTTAATTTCGTTGTACCCGTTACAATGACAAAAGATATTCTGATTACACGTCAAAACAGACAAGGCACCAGGTAGGCCATCACCACCGGGACCCGCAGCCAGGCTTTCACTGTCCCACTGTAATGCCAGGTGGGTCAGCAGAGAATCAGTACCAGATTATTCTTCCTTAAGATGCATCTAGCCTTTCTGCAAACCTTTTGGCTATGGATTCTGAAGAACTAAAAGGTACAAGGATGAGGCAGTCTAAATCAGGAATCCCCTCATGAGAACACCCACTTAAAAACCATCATTGGGGGAAAGCTATTAGCATAGAACTTAAAAGCACCTGTTTACAGGAAAGGGCAAGGGATTTGAGCAAATTGCTGCCTTGTGTAGTGTCATGACAGAGGAGCTGTATTAAAGCAGAATCTGACAGGCCTTGGGGGGGAAACGTGTCATCATGCAACGAAACCCAGTTAACCTGCATTGAGTGACAAATTGCTGGCATGTGCTTAGAAGACGCTTCAAATGGCTCGGCCAGAATGTAAAACCATTTGACATGGGTTTTTATACAGCTGATTCTCCCACCAGAAATAAACGGTGCAGCCAAAGGTGTGGCTACAGAGCCAGGATGGGGTTACTGCCCCAAAGCCTCCCAAAGCTCACAGCACATTTGTGTGAGACAAAGCACTCAATTGATTCAGTCATTTTCTCATTATTGAATATGAAAGGGAGCCTAACTTCATTACAGGGGGAACTGCCTGCTTTGGACCAATGGGCTTCAAAATTGGACACAGCAGCCAGACCCACCCTGCACAGTAAACAGCAGTGACCTTTCTTGTAGGAACAAGCCAGCCACATCCATCCTATTAACCTCATCAGATGGCCTCCAGGGTGCTGGGGGCATGGTTTAGACTATCTAGGAGGCCCCCCTAAAGCATGGGGGCTTCTCATGCATACACACCAGTCAGACAACTCCCCCATCCTGAAGTTGACTTTACACAGAACCACCACAGAGGTGGTGGCCACAAACATCAGTTTCGCAGGGCCTGTTTTCCCCCCCCATTGGTTGTCAGGGAAACCAATGAGGCACTGGGTCTTCATAACACCTTCTCCAGAGAGCGGTTGCGGTGCTTGTTACACAGACAGGACTTTTAGCAGTTCTACGATCACCAGACAACGGCTTCTCTAAATTGCCTGCATAAGCCTACCTACGTCTTTGGACTGCAAAAGCCGAGGCACACAGCAGAAACAGGATTTGAATCCCTGACCCAGGAAGTATGAGACGATTACTGAGCCACTCAAAGCATAAGCTGGCTAAACTTGCAGAAAATTTAGACAGATGATCAGAGACAGCTATAGCTCATTAAATGCTGCTACGGTAGAAATATGCCCTCTAATACAACACGTAGATGGAGGCTAAAGGCCAGCTCACCTCAGAGTTAGGGCTTTTAGCACAACTGCCAGTCAATCAAGGACAACGGCCACCTATTACAGTACAGCAAGATTTTAATGGCCGTTCAAAGGAATGGTCTAGAAAAACGAGTGTCAACTACCCTGGAAAAGCACAATTAACACCTAGAAATACATTCCTGTGGGGGGACATTTCTTAAAGCTGTTAATGATAGCATTGTAAAATGCCAAAGTTCTTAAACCAAAGACATTTCAGAATTTTTAGCTACACCTTGCAGAATGCATGAAAACTGGGCTTTTCCCCCCCACACTCTGCCCTCTTAAAGGTGAGGGATGCCCATTTTAAAGCAGAGTTTCAAGCCTTCCACAAAGGATTTACCATGGTTGACTGGTGGTCTGGTATGTGTTAATGGTAAGACCTTCCACACCAAGCAGCTTCATTCACCAAAGTCAGGCATTAACTGCCGCCGAAAGGCAGGAATTCATCATTGCCATGGAGATACCCCCCAGCAGAGCGTTGGGGCGCACCCCTGCCCTCCCAAAACCACACTGGGCTCTACAATCCCATCAGAGGTCTGCTGCACCAATGTCATGAAGGCTGCCTGCTCACATGTGTTTGGTCACCCTTTCATGTGTAATGCCCAGATTTGTGGAATTCCACACCTCCCACGATTGCATGGAAACGCTCCCCCGCTTTGTTTTCAGCTTCCTGGGAATGCAATGGAACCTCACCAAGACGGCTATGTTTCTTCATTTCAGCTAGCAGCATCTCACCATGACCATCTGATTAGCAGATTTAACAGAAGAGCCTTTAGATTAAGGCCCGCACACAAAGCATGTGGTCAGGAGATGCTTCAGGTCCAACCAGAAGGGCTCATCACATTTTAATGACCCCATGCTGTAGAGAACACAAAGCAGAAGCTTGAGCAGGCAATCACTCATTCGGATAACATCCCCCATTAGACCCCGATACAAACTGAGCCCCCCATTCACATGCCATGTAGACCTGTTGAGACATGTGGCCACTGCACATCCCACCATCCAATTCCTGGAAGCTGCCCCATTGGCGCTGCTCACGGAAACCCAATTCTCCCAGGGACAGTGTCTGCATAGCAATCAACGTGTGATCAGTGTGTTTATGGCAGCTTTTTACAAGTCATGTCCCTCAACATGTTTAAGCTATTTTAGGACAGCAATAAACATGATTAATTTAGGGTGCAATTCTAGTGCTTAATTTAAATGAGTATTGACTTTACCTTCAATGTTAAAACATCTGAATATTGATCTGTCTGCAACTTAAAATCTACCAGCAAAATTTATATGGCTACAACCATAGATCATGAGTGAGGTCCTCAGTTCTTTAGGAGTAACTCGTGCATATTAAGAAATATGCAGAAAATATTTTCACCCACCCCCCCAAAAAAAAAAAAAAAAAAATCACATGTAGAGACCTCATGTAATAAGCTCCTGCCAAAATGAGTGGGGGCATTTTTCACATTCCTAGACTGATGAAAATTAGCAGTGACTTATTCCAGGCCATTGATGGATTATCCAGTTGACAGACTCCTGTATGAACTGTAGACCATTGTGGTGATAACAGGAGAACAGCCCACTGTCCCTCAGTTTGAGGGCTGTAAGATACTGTAGCTGCCAGTGCAAATAAACCCAGTGCTCTTCACATGCAGAGGAACAGCCTTGCCTTCCTAGACCAGCATATAAATCATGTTGCTGGTCAAAACATTAAAGTTACACAGCTCTGAGTTCAATCTAACAGTGCATCTTGATACTGACTGCATTTCTAAAAGTTACTAAAACCTTGCTCTTCTCCGACCTGGGCCTTATCCAAGTCACTCAGTTGGACCCTTTGGTGATTTTGTGAAAGAACATCAGTCTCAGGGTTCTGCTGTGACTCCTTGTCCCCATCATTCTTCAAGGCAGCGTGGTGGGGTCCACACTAAATTGCTACCAGTTTCAGTTGTGTGCCAAGTCACCAACTGATAATGCTGGCTGTTCAGTGAGAGTGTTCTGCCTTCATCCAGCCATGCTGCCCCTAGAGGCAGAGAGGTCATTCTACAGTTGTGTAGATGTCAATAAGCCAGCCACCTATTCCACAGCCTGCTACTGCAAATACCAGGATCACACAGGAAAGCAGAATTACCACAACTCCAATTCCTTTCACAAGAGAAGCACTGGAACCAACACATCCTAAGAGAACATCACTGTTACAATGCTACTATCAGACTGGATAATTCCACTGTCAGGCTGGAGTTACAACATACAATCCTGACAATCTAAAGTCTGGTAAAATCAAAGTTTCCCCCTGCACATGATTTTTGAATGAAAGCCCATTTGAGAGCAGATGACATCCATCCATATTGCTCTAAGATGCATTTTCCTATTACCTTTGTACACAGGCCTTCACTTAAAAAGTAGTCAGATTTTCCAACAGGTCTTCTATACATACTATCAGGGACATTGTGGATTTGCCTTTCTGTATTCATTTATAGGGTACTCTGCCAATGACCTCAAACCATTTTTCAGAAATGTGAACAAAGTTAATGGACAGCATTTCCCCCCCCATAGTCTCTAGTTTGAGACAGAATGTGTCACTGATGGGCCAGTGTACTAGGACCCAAATTAAGGTTGACCCACAAAAGGAGCAAACCAAACAGTTTTAATAAAACTTATTCCTACGTATGCAGGCATGTCACCTTAAACTACCAGTTACCTAGAGGTAACTGGAGGACAATCAGTGCATTTTCAGCCCATCTCCTACAAAGTTATTTAAAGGCAAGTCTAAAAAAAATTCAAAGCCATTTCAGGAGACTTTGGCCAAAAAAAAAAAAACCACATCCTTTTACATCTATAAATGCACTACCATGCAACATTAAGTGTAGGGCTCACACACACACACACACACACACACACACACACACACACTTGCAGAAAGGGACAATGAGAAAATGTACTTTGATGCATGGGGATAAGCAAATTTAAGCAAAAAAAAAAAAAAAGACAGGGAACAGGTTTGTGATAAAACGGTACAACAGTCAAGACTGACAAGATCCTGGAAAGCAGGGCTCAGCTGACCACTATAAGTGGAACAAGTGCCTTCCTGCCTAGAGGCTATAGTTCACAACTAAACGAAACCCAGCTGTGAGTCAACTGTGTTGCTAGGTAACAGGGATAGTTGGAGGGGAGCTTTGGTACGTGGGGGGGCCCCCCCACACACACTGGCAAGATGACCAATCGACACATGATGGCCAAACTGAATCACGATGGGGTGTGGGGGTAGAGGTAGTGGTGACTCACCAGGCCATATTGGGAGACTGGTGCTAGCACACTTCCAGATGTTGCCCAGGGTATCCAGCAGAGCTCCCATGCCACCCCTAGCCAGGTCAAAGGTAACCCTGGGGGTGTCCCACACACTAGCTGTGGCTGCCATGTAAGCATTCTGCAGCAGCTGAGCAAGGCCAAGAACAGCACCACTCTAGAAACAAGGGACTACCTATTAACACACAGCTCCCCATGTCACAAATTCTGGACTCCGACATACAGAACCTCAGGTAGCAAGGCAGGTTCTTCATTAGCCTTTCAGCCTGTCATTCTCTGCCCAAATCCGACACTAGCCTTCCTACAGCATTTCATACCACCACCCCTTTCTAGAGAATCCCATTTAAAATGCACGCCCACCACCATTACTGCATGTTCTGACAGAGGGTACGTAGTTAGAGCAATCACCTTGACTCCATTCACACACGCTGGCCCTTTTGCTACAGATGTGAGCTCAAAGCCCATGCAGCATCATATGGAAAAAACACAGCTCATGGAGACTCCATGAGCTGACCACCTGTTTTAAACTGCATACGCTGCACATCCCGTCAATTGAAACAGATCATACATGAAACGTTATGAAGTGAAAACTACTGCTTTGAGATATCCAAAGCTGCTTAGCAATTAAAATCAATGGTTTTGATTCCTAGTTTTGCTCAGGGGGGAAAATTTTCCCCACAGTCGAAAAACAGTTATGCAAACTTGGGCTTAAAGCCCATGGAGAGACATCCCATCAGCAGGCACCTATCTGCTCTTTACTGCCTGGAATAAGGTCCAGCTCCTTGACAGCCAATGAAGGATGGATGTGCATGCATGCACCTTACAATCCTTACAGGCATGGCATCCTACATGCTCTACTTTTACTTTCAAGGATCAGTAGCTAGATTCACAGATAGACAGGCTCAAGATTACAGATCTTGAACCAAGATAGATTCTGCTTCCAATAAAAAAAAGCCAGATGAGCAATGCTCTACACACATCAAAACCAATTAGTGTGAACCCTGCAGAAGGTGTCCAGAGACCCTACACATCTGGTAGGTCCATTTTGTCCAGTGGGAAACCCTCTGCTGTATAATTAATGTTCGTTACCTTAGCCAGCTCACCCTCCTTGTCACTCTGCTGGCTCAACCCAGGAATCAGCCCAGCCACAGAGCTCTGCACAGTAAGGGCCAGGCCTCTGGCCTTCTCCATGTTCCTCCAGGCAAAGCTAGCCTATCGACAGATACAGCAGGAGGTTAGAGTCTACCATTAGGCTCTGTCAAACAGCAGTCTGGCTCGGCATTCCAATACCCATAACCCCTTTGAACAAGACAGCTTTGACAGCCATCAGTACCCATTTATAATATGGATAACTGGCTATGACGTACACACCAGTGGTGAAAAACGAACTGTGGGACTAGTCAAAACATTGAATATGTATTGAACCTGAACAGCAACTCCCATGTGGTATAGAGGAAGACCATAGGCATTGATGCAGCATTCATGTTGCTTGGTAACATGCACAGCATGGCTGCAGCAGGACTGCTAAAGTGTGGTGAGGGGGAGATTTACACAGTGCTCCTGTTCCTCCTACACCCAGACAGCTCCATTGAGAAGCAGCTCCCAAGTTCTGTGAAAGGCCTTGCAGACTATCAGAACTGGAACATTGACCCAACCTTGCCCTATGTTTGAACGCTAGCTGACGTCAAGGCCTTTGTGCTGCAAAAACACATTCACTGAGGCACAGGGCTATTTTTGGAGTTTTATAGACGTTATTCAGGAAGAGATTAAGTCAGACTATAAAAGGTAGATGACTGTCTGGGTAATTCACTGCAAGCATAGAAACCATAAATCCCAACTGACTGGCTTTAATAACCATACTGACCCACTTCACAAAAAGGGATTTCAGACTCAATTCTTAGACATAAAAATTCATCGAGTTGTGAGGATATGCATCATTACTGCAAGCTATGTACCATTCATGTTTAGATAAGTATGGGGTTTTATTTCTGTACCCAATGCAGCTTTATTGTACATATTCGCACTGTCAAAGTTGTAGCCAATACTATTTCTAGTCCAAGAATCACAGGCCATAATATTCCTTCACACAGCCTCAGTCCCTTTAGAGGCCACCACACATTTATCCAGTATGATTTTCTTTCCCTATAGTATCATGATTCTACAGATATACCAGGATGTTCACAATGGCCTCAAGGCCTGCCAAACATGAGAAAAACAGGCTGACCTACTTCAGTCCATGAACACGAAGCACCTCCCACCCCAAGGTCCCCGCTGATATCAATTTCAACCTTCCCAACACCAGTTTCTCCAGCGAAAAGTCACTTGCTAAAAATGCAAAAATACTATGAGGAACAATTCTTGGTGTTTCTGAGGAAAAAAAATTGGACTTTAATCACTAAGGTGCTTGTGGAATTCTCCGGAAGACCATACATCACAGCTAACCAGTCCAGGGGTTTACTACTCACTGCTCCAGAACCTTCTGGCACAGCAGATCATGTAGAGACCACCTGTCAGAGGAATGGTGGAGGATACCTCAGCAACCAAGTTTCTATTTTTTAATGCTAGGACAAGCCTTGGCTTCAGTGAATGACCATTTCACATGTTCCAAAAGGAAGGCAGAGCCAGGGGGTGAGATCACATTGAAACATCGCTCTAAGCCAGCTTCATCTTCACCACAAGCTCTCGGAATCTTCAGAAGTCATTTTTAAAATGAAACTGGTGCATAACAAACCACTGCCATCCAAATAAAAAAAAAAAAAAAAAAAAGCAGAGGCATAAGCTGACTTAACATGCAAAGTCTTGCTTACCACATACTGCTTCAAATCATGGCCAAATACAGCAAAACCTGAATCATGACTATTCAAAAAAACTAAACTTCTCCCCAATTAAAATCAACATGGTCAAATGAGCAAATTGTTTATAGACTATGCAAGCAACATGCTCTGGTCCTGTTAATTTCAGTATGGCTGAGTTTTAGACATCTGCTATCCCAGGCAAAGAGCACTTCTAGAATGTTCCTTTTCAGATTCCAAGATGGTAAGACACTGCTATTTAAAGTGGCTACACAGAACACCTAATTTAGAAAATGAAAGGCTATAACTGCTAAAATAGCTTCTGTCTGCAATAATGCACCAAGCTTTCATAGTTGACATTGCTTGTGTTAGTCCAGTTACCACAGAGGCCAATTACACCTCAAGTTCCCATTAATCTTTCTAGAACACATTAGAAATTGAGTATTTGGTTATTCAAATACAGGACATGGATTTGCAGTAGCATCCCAGGAAAATTAACTGCAACTTCAAAGTAACTTCAAGGAACATGAGCAAAACCATCTATTGAACCTCAAACCATTTATCTTGTTCAGCATTGACGGGGCACAGAACCTACCCCATGCAGCACAGGACAGAAGGCTGGGGTATACCATAGACAGGATGCCAATACATCACAGGGTACATGTTCTATAGGCAACTGAATTTAGAGGCACCAGTTAGCCCAAGTACACATCTTTGGATGGCGTGAGAAAACACATGCAATAGGAACCTCACAGCAGGGGGGGATTCAAACTCCTAACCCTGAAGATGAGGCAGTAGTGATACTTACCTGACCTCCTGTGTGGGCCAAAATAAACTAAGGCTGATGCAATAATTGAGCTGAAAAGCCTGTATATCGCATAAAAGTGATCACTACCCAAGCAGTTAATTTAACAAACCCAACCTGAACTCACCAATGGGGACATCCCTGGAATGTTCAGTGCAAGGTCCCGCCCCTGGACCCCAGTGTGCTGAATCCGATTCGCTGCCCGACTGTATGCTCGCTGGCAAGCGGTGACAGTCAGGGCACCCAGCCTCTTGTAGCTGGTCTGAGGGGCTTCTGACTCTGGCTGCCAGCATGCATCCTTCTCTGAAAGGAGAGAGCAGACAGCAGAGGGTGACGATGCAAAGCAGATGAACATGGAGTTTAGGAAAGAATTCTGGAGGTTTGAGTCCACCAATAAACTCAGGCAGATGTCCCAAAAGGAGGGCCACATGCTCAAGGGTAACAGCACCAGTTCTTGTAACAGGGGGATATGGCCCATATCAGGTCTATTACAGCACTTATACACTCAAATGGGCCCACAAGGTCTCCAGAGATCTAAATGTGGCTCAGAGCCATGAAGTTTACTGCTTTCAAGCAGTTTTAGGACTTGTAGGCTGCTCCCAGAAAGCTGCAGGGTTGCCTGGGATCTCTCAGTCCAGATATCCTTGGGGGTTAGGAGGTGGGAGAAGAGGGGGAGTGCCAATATGGGCATGGGCAGCCATCTGAAGCAACAATGGCTAAAGAGGCCCACTTGACCCATGGACAAGCCAGCCAGTCCTTAATCTACCCCCCACACAAGTTACTGTTCTGGCCCTGAGATCTTCAAGTTGGGTCAGCTGCTGGTCAGAGGGAAAACGCATGACATGGAGGAACAGGCTCAAAACAAAAATAGCATGAGTAACATTTGCCAATATCCCCCAGCTCAGGAGCTCACTACTCAGACAAAACCAGCATGCCATAAACCACATCCTATTTTAATCGTAAAGGATGTGGTAATAGGACACCTCAAACAAAGGGTACAGAACTTAAGCTTTTGGCTTTACTAAAAGCCCCACTTACCAGCACAACAGATCAAAAAATAATCCCTCTACTAGAACTCAACATCCCCTGTGACAAAGCTCAGAACAGCCACTGGATGTTCTTCCTGAAGGCCACCAGTCTGAAGCCCTCAAAGATAGATTAACCTATAGAGCAGATCACTTCCCTTGGGTCTGAGAGCCTGTGTATGGCCTGTCCTGTTCAGGCCTCCAAAGCGAAGACCACCTTCACAGGGTGGTCAGCCTCAGCAGAGCAAAAGGCTTCAGCTGGACAAACCGAGTTTGGCTAAACCGAGAGCCTTGCATTCTAATCAACATTCTAACAGCACACCCTTTACACAGTTCACAGCCATTTTTCAATTTAAGGAATCCTTTTAGATTATTCCTGGTGTACAAAACAAGGAATATCCAAGTGAAAACATTTGCACAGGTCTGTTTGCTTAAATTCTATACTAAGAATATAGACACAACATGCTACATCGGCAACAAGTTCTGAAATCCAGCTGGCTGCCCAAGATAAGAGGCAGGAGAATAGAAGCCACACTATGCCTCAAAGCAGAGTCCCCAGAGAGGCAGGTTTAAAACCACAGACTACGTTGAGCACTTTAATACTACATGGCACTTTCCCCACTAAGATTAATGGTGGTCTGCTGTGCATTGATATTGCCAACCTAAGCACTACATAAAAATGTTAGCATTGCACACCATCACACATACACCCTTGTACAAGTTTTTACAGGCCTGCGGTGTCTTCCAACCAGTTCAGTGTTGGACTCAATCTAAACCACTGACACACACTAAAAATTCTAAAGCAAATTACCGAGTTGATTAAAACCCAAAATATACACCTTTTCAGAGCTCTGAACCCACTTTCTGGCAAAACACGAATATTTTCAGTAAGACCTTTTAACACAAGTAATAAATTATACTAGAAGTACATTTCATAATTGCATATCACTTGACCAGACGAGGAAAACAGTGACATTATACAGTAGTAGCACCCTCTGCTGCTCAAAATGTATACAAGAGGAAGAGAAACCAAAGCCAGCATGCTTATACCTTTCAAACTAGAGGTGGACATTTACCTGAAACACAAGTTAACACATTCTGGACTTGTATGCAGGAGAACAAAAGCCAAAGTGACCAAGCAGAATGACAGAGTGCCCACAGTTATTGGATTTGTCTACCGCTCTTTCCCAACCCTTCCATTCCAACCTATGCATGGTGTGGATATGAACTGTGGTATGCCCTTGTCCAGTTTTGTTATAGCAGCAGCAAAAACCAAGAATTTCCCACCTGGGTCCAATAAATATCTATACAGGGAACTTTAATACTGCATGGTAGCTCCCCCATTGACAGATGGTGTTTGGGTGGATGTCACCAACAGTGCGTAAATTTATCAGGATGGCAGCCCCCAGTGTCTTGCACACATTTCTATTGACGGCATAGGATAAAGACAAATACGGCATGAAAAGCAGACTAAGCGTTCAGACACTGATTAGGACCTAAGCAGGCAGTTCTGACCAGGGTTTGTTTTCAAAACAATTAAACCCTACAGCTCAGAGGACAGTAAGCTGTGGTTTTATTCCTGGGAGGGGTATGGATTAATCATACTTCCTCACTTAAAGTACAAGATGTCACAATTTCCTGAGTAGAATACCAACTGAGGCAAATCACAAATGCAGGATTACCCATCTCCTCCTCAGAGGGAGGCAGGAAGTAGTTGATGAGATGCTCCGTCAGAGTCAGGGCAGCATCAGCCCCCTCTGCAGCCAGGCGCACAGGGGTGCTGTTCAGCACATAGTTCATCCCACTGCTCATGGCACGCCAGGTCAGCTGGTAGCCACTGGAGGCAACTCCCAGGGCCCTGTCTGAGGTGCTGCCGATGGGCCTGGAGATTCCCTCGCGGGCAGACTGCACTGTTGAGGACACCATTTCTGCGATACCAGCAGCCAACTGAAAGGAGGGGCACTGAGTCAATACTGTGTCGAGTGCCTCCAGAGAATGGGGGGGGTGGAGCATCACAGAACAATTTCTCAAGCTGCCCACCCCAACAAACAAGAAACAAAGCAAGACTACAGAATTAAAAACAGACATGCATATGACTGAATGCTTCAGGTCAGACACATACAGGCTCACCTTCTCAGGTGGGTACTGCAAAGCTGGGATCTTGTCCTCCAACTGATCGAGCCCTTTACAGGCTAGGAGGTTGACTGCTGATACTGAGAATGAGACACACACCCTCAAGGCACTGAGGAACATATCAGTGCTTTATTCATTCCCATGGCAAAAGTCATAGTCCCCCCCCCCCCCAAAATTGTTTGCCAAGTTGAAATCCAAGAGTGGGTGAACAGGGCCAGCTGGTGTCCAGCGTGCATGAGGCAATCGCCAGGAGCCTTGCTCAAGGTCCCAATGGTGATATGGACACTTGACAGCTGCAGGATTTGAACCTGCATCCTTTTGATCACAGGCACCTAAACCACAGAGCCACATCACCGTCAAAATGAACTGTGAGGGTCCAGACCACTACCATTTAAGAGAAACATCTGAGACACTCATCTCAGAGACAGCTGAGGTGCAGAGCATCAAAGACTATTACATCATACTCCAGAACTTGGGAAGCTTGTCATGGAATAGTATGCCAGTTCTTCACTACAATGGTGCACGTTGACAGATCATATTGAAGCTGAAAACCACACTGGCAGTCAATAGGTATCAGCAGTCATGTCCTATGGTTATCTTCTGTTCAATGAAAGACTCAGATGTGGTCATGGGTGAGGCACTGCAGCTTCTATGGTGATTTAATTGCCATCCATAAAATTAGGCCTACGGTCTGATTCTGAAAGGCATAACTTTGGAAAACGTCCTACTCACGGGTGTGACGCGTCACACATTGCCCAGATAATCAAAAAAAGCTAAAGGATTGCGGCATCCAGTCACAACCGTTTTGCAATCGTCGGTTGCGACTGCATAAGCAGCGGCAAAGTTCACAGGACTGAGAGATGCGGGAAGTCACACTCCCGTGATCTACCATGGGCCCAGGAGGAGACACGACGACAGGGGAAAAGGCACAAACGGAATGGAAGAGAAACTTAAAATGATCAGTCGACTGTATATTGTCTCTTCTGTGCTTCATCACGGCATTACCAACAGTGAGAAACGCTTTTGCCAAACCCACAACACCGCGTCCCAAAGAGTATTTCAACGCCAGCTACGCCACAGCCTGCGATGTGGATTCGCATTGTGGAGCTCCGCTTTTAGCGCGAACAGCCAAACCTCACAAAAACCTAACCGTAATTTCTAGAACATGCATTTTAATACAAAACCGATACCATAAAACAATTTCATGCTCTAATAACCACTTGCAACTACAAGCAGGTGTAAAGCACGCTACATTCTTGACGCGCGCTCATGTGACGCTTCAGCCATCCCCAGGCAGGCGACTCACTTTGCGGCTCCAGCCTGTGGACGGCCGGCTGGATGGTCCACACGGCCAGGTTGCCCGCCTTTCGGGCCCCTCGCTCGTAGAAGCCGCAGACGGCGCAGATAAGCGGGTGCGTCTGCTTCGTGCTACTGTAGGTGTTCTGGAGCACTTCGCGGGTGGCGCTGACTACGGGCAGCTGGAGAAGGCGGCTGAACACGTCGCTCCGCGGCTTCCATGCAAAGCGGACCGACAAACACGGTCAGTGAGGATCAGGCCCCGGGAAAAAGCCGGGCTTCATTGTCATGCCACTGATAAATGGAGCGCGATACTACGAGGCATGCAGAAAAGCAGAGCACTGCGAACCCTCTATACAGAATATTCGAGATCTTCCAGCCTGTACCTTGGTGTCGTCCTCTGCTGCAGGTGCCATGGTTCAGTTAATCTACAAGAAATCACACCATCGGAGCATCAAAAGTTTACATTTAAGGACAAACAAGTGTCAACGGCGAAACGAAGACGCTCCAACGCATCGACATACCGTCAGCAGCCTCACATTCGCATCAATAGCATTACCCAAGTAATCAAAAGTTAAGAACAGTTTCTCAATTAGCAGAAATCCATTACACTACACTTTTTAATTGTGCCGCTCTTGCTGTTGAGCCAGTTGTACGCCGCCTTCAACGTTTCACATATTAGGGATTTCCTTTTCGGGGGAAAAATCGCAATACATTAGTGACTTTAACACCTGCAACACAGTAATGCGTACTTTACTTCATACCGACAATATAATTCGAAAGATCAATGATCAGTTGCAAAATAATGAAGCAAACTTAAAACGCATACCGCAAAGTATTGATGCTGCTTAAAATGCAATATGACTGACCACAAACCTTTCACCCGAAATACAGCAAGATGTAGTTCCTCTGATTTTTAAAGGAGATCAACTCGACCGTACAACCACCTTTTTAAACACCCACATACCACGCCCACTGGCTCCGTCCGTCCGTCTGTCCCAGGTCCCACCCAGTCTGGATGTTGAACTTGCTTTCAGCCAGCTGCGTCGAGCCCCTTCGCTTAGGAAAGACTTCTAAAATTGCGAACAGGGACAGGGTTTATTTGCGAGTGTGATTACTACGACTAACATTTCCCACTGGAGTTCCCAACGCTCCATCTTCCTACGGAGAAACCTAGGCATTTAACGTCATATTATTTTGTAATTATTGTATTATTTTGTAATGTTGATTTCCCACAAGAGGACAGAGCGTCCATTCATCAAACACTACTGTTTAGGGATTTTACGAAATTGTGTGGCATTCCAGAAAGCAGGCTTAATTCCTATAATCAAACGTGAATTCTGATTGGAGAAATTTGAAATCCCAACATCAGAAATGGTCATTTCCCAGAATATCTTCAGATTTCTCCAATCAGAATTCAAGTTCCACTGTAAGATTTCTTACACCAGCTTTCTTGCATTGGCTCCAGAGGGCTTTTCCAGAAAGAAGCTTTAACATATCCTATACTTAAACCTGAATTCTGATTGGATAAACCTGAAAGCCTGACTTCAGGATTTGAATCATCACAAATCTTACACTCAGTTTGGCCTGCCAGTACCTGTCAGGTGCTTCTGGATTCCAACAAGTTCAGAAGGACTTCAGCCTGTTGGTCCCCTTAACCACTGGTGTCCACCACTGGAATTGAGGATTACCGCACGACAGGTGCCAACGACCTTACAGCCACAGCTTCATGCAGCCGTCTCAGCAATGGAGGCAGGGGACATGCCCCATTCGATTTCAATGTTCCCAGTCTTCATCGGAATGGAGTAAAAGTTCTGATGGAGATGTGAGTGGAAGATCTCCAGGACAAGGACCTCTGTCAAATGCTCCAGGCACACCCTCACTATAAGTTTTGGTGCACCTGGCCTGTCTGGTATATTCCTCCTCCAACTCACCACCAGTCACCAGCTGACAGCTCAGCTCCTCTCTTCACCCAAGTGTCCAAGACATATGGTCACAGATCTGATGATACGACTACAAAAAAAAATCACCAATCTACAGCCTAGGGTGTTCCGGTAATAGGTCCCCTTATGAACACCTTTATACTCAAACATGGTGTTTGTTATAGACAAGTCCAATAACAGAGCATCGTTTGGGTTCAAATCGGGTAGGCCATTCCTCCTAATCACACCTTTTCGGGTTTTACTCTCCTTACCCACGTGAGCAATAAAGTCCCCCAGTAGAACAATCGAGGTCTCAGAGGGAGTGCCATCTAGCATCCCACCCAGAGTCTCCAAGAAGGCCAGATACTCTGATGTTCGGTGAATAAGGACAGTCAACTGTCAGTCTGTCCTCTAATTCAAGGTCACAGAAAGGCAACCCCCTTGCTCATCGGGGTAAACTCTAATGTACAAGCACTGAACCAGGGGGTTATGCATAAACCCACACCTGTCCTCTCATCTAGGGCAACTCCAGAGTGCAATGGAGTCCAGTTCATCTCCAGGAGTTCGGTTATGGCTCCACCTGAAAGTAGTGGGTCTATAGGAGGGCGGTCCCACATGACTTACTTTGGCTGTGCCCAGCCGGGACCCATGAGTTAAGGCCTGACCACCACGCTCTCGCCAATGAGTTGTCCCCTCAGGCAGGGCTCCTTGGTGGGGACCCGGTATCCCTGTTTCAGGTGTGGTATCTGAGTCCTTCATTTTGTATCTCATAAGGTTTATTTGAATTGTTCTTAGTCTAGCCACTTACCTAGGACCAATTTACCTTGAAATGTACTACCAGGGGAATTTATCCCCAACAACATAACCCCTAGGATCACTGGGCACTGAAACCCCTCCACTACAGGAAGGTGGCAATTAATGGAGCGTTAATAACATTCAATCAAGGAAAAATCTGATAGTCTCACTGTGCGGTTTAAAAAGCAATTACAGTGATCCATCCTCGACACCCCCTTCATATTCAGGGTGCTGGTCGGTGCATATAGTGTTTAGAATGAAGTAAGGATGGACCTCCTAACTCCTCCCTGAGTTCTACTCTCTCCTGTCGGACAAGCCCATCCTGTACTTGCGAAGTACATGGCAACAAATAGCAGGTCAGCATTCTACATGGTGCTTGTGGTTGACTTTTTTCCCAGAACTAATGATTTAGGAATATTGAAAGACTAATTAAATTGTAAACGTAGTCATAACACGTTTTGTACCAAAGGGCAGAAGTTCATTGTGTGCTAGACAGAATTTGGCAATATAAAACAATGTACCATGCGACCATACAGGGCGCTGAGCCCACCTGGCCACAATCTGCCCAACTAATTCAGCAGTCAGGAAAATCTTGCTTCACCTCTTTGGTTTCAGTGGGCTCATATGAGCCCATTGAACTGAGTTACATAATGTTATGATGAGACCTTTGGGTATTTACTGCTTTCTTTTAGCTGAGGACATTGGCATGTGTTGAAACTAAAGGAAACAGCAATCCATATTGGCATTTCAAACACATGTCACTGTTATTGTAAAAAGATACACCAGGGGGCAGCAGTTCCCCAGTAAGTGTTTGGCCTCCACAACAATGGATGCTCAGACTGATCTTTAGCTTGGGCAGATTTAACAGGACTTGAAAGCTGTATATTTTACATTAGCCAGTGAACAAGAGATGAAATAGCAGTTGCACAAAATGTTTGTAGTGGGATTGGATATATTAACTTATTTGTACCTAGATGAAGGTGACTTTTTGCTTCACACCTATGTGAATTTGACTACTGGCTCTGTGTGTGGAGTTCTCGGCAATTATGCAGGTGTTATATGGGTTCTCTGGTTTCCTCATTTAATTAAAAATTTATGTGATTTAGGTGAAATGGAGTGTCTGAATTGCTCGTGATGTGTGAATGTGTCCTGTGAGGGACTGGCATCCCCTGTCCCCTGCCTTGTACCCTGTGTTTTTTAGGATATTCTCCAGGCTCACCTATCCTTGTTAAACAGCTATGGAAAATAGGTAAAAGGAAGGGTGGATGGTGTCCAGCTCCAGATAAGCACCATGTTGTAAGTCTAGTTTTGTCTGTTTTAATATTGCATTTAGACAGAACTTTAGGCAGAATCTGAGCATGTCTTTGATGTTTTAACGTCATGTTCAAAGAGCATAACACCAATACTTTTTTGTCTATAAAATGCCTTTAGCGGCAAAACAGTTTATATCAGAAGCACTACACAGAAATGTGCTTAGTGATATTCAATTCAATTCAATTTTATTTATATAGCACTTTTAACACGGAGCGCGGTCACAAAGCGCTTTACATAGTCCCGG
>JAACJT020000950.1:0-17098 GCA_009936485.2 Gymnarchus niloticus | reverse complement strand
GGGCCTCCACTCTTCCCCCCCCCGCCGCCCTCCCGCCCCCCGCTCCCCGGTGGGGGGGCCAGCCCCGAAACAGCCCCCGGCCCAAAACAGCCGCACCCCCCCCCCCCCACGGAACTCCAACAGCGAAACAGATGGTATTGATCCCCCCCACCCCACACACAAAGATAACTGGCACAAAACACTCAAAAATCCTGTCAATCACAAATCAATACTAACAGAAACACTCATAGTACAAAAAGCCCCCCAAGGCAGAGCCCGGCACCATCTTGTATCAAAAGTGACCTATTCAGATCCCATTATGGTCTGCCTTTAACCCCTGAGCAGACGTCCTCCTCTCGACCTGTGGAGCCACGGTCGTCACCCGCTTGGGCACAAAATCCAGTCGGCCAGTACTGGAGGATCCATTAAACAAACTAAACCTGGACAGGCCACACAAGGACTGCTCTCTCTCTCTCTCTCTCTCTCACACACACACACACACGCACACACTTCACTCCCAGTTCTTCACTCACAATGAGCAGCATGCTAGGTGCATGCCGACATGCTCAGACGTCTCTGTGCCCACCATGTCTTTTTTTTTTTTTTTTTTAAAAATGGGAATGAGCTCAATGCACTCATGCAAGACTCTCCACAAAGTAAATTTAGTTGCGGTTCGGGTGCTTTTGGCAGAGGAGGTGGAGCTCAAGAGGAGTGTATGCAGTCTGCCTGTGTGTGTTAGAGAGACATGCTTGATCCTTCCCTGCATGTGGCTACTTCCCTTCCTGTTCTTAACTCCCAGCACAAACTGACACATTAAAGTGCATAAATGTGAAATTACAACACATCGTTCACGAGTCATGATTAAAAAAAAACCCCACTCAACTGGCCAGACAGACCAGGCTTTCTGTACAGCAAATGAAATCACCGACCTTGAAACAAACAAATAGAACAGTGGTTTTGTGCGTATATCAATTAAACTACACACCTCAAAAATCCATCTAGACATTGTGAAGCTGCTTATCACAGTCATTTCTGATAGTTGTAGAGCTGGAGTACATCCCCAGACAGCATCCAGTACAAGCCTGAGGTACACCCTGGATGGGATACCAGTCCCTATCATAAAATTTTTAATGAAAAAAAAGCCACACTGGTGAAATGGACCTCAGGTCACATAACCGCATTTCTCCAGAGACTCATTATCAAAGACTATAGACCAAAACAACTCACTTTAAAACACACAGCATCCTACTTCAAGTATTAATCACCTGGAACCCCCAGACCTTTGAACACCTGCCCCCCATCACAAAGGATGAGGCAGCAGTACCGGGCCCCCCACAATGAAGTTTTGGGTGAAGACCCCCAGTAGCATGGCAGCCAAACAGAGCGCTCTCTATTCCACATTGAAATTTAAAAGCTGGGGGCTTCTCTACCTTTTCATTCCACTTTGATCCTTTGGTATGGAGATGGGGGCTGATCTACATTTCCGATTGCTCCCTATCCCGATCCCGATCTGCATGGAGGCTGAGGGCCCTTGGGGAGGGCTAATGCTAATAAGGCAGCCATCACTCTCACACACGAATAATCAAGTTTACCCAATCAGGCCACAGCACGAAAGGCTTGATTTTCAATTTTTTTTCTTACATTAAAAAAAGGAGGCAGCCACCCCCAAAAGTGGGCCTTTCATGTACGCATTCTCAGAGTTCAAAGGAGCACAGGAAGGGGGGAGGGGATGGAGAGAAGGAGGACAGAAGCAGAGAGGGAGCAGCTCAGCATGGAACCTGACCATACTCTACCTTGGCCTAGACCCCAGCGCCCCCTAGCTGCATTCCCCACTCCCCAACATTGACACACTTGCACGAGGCTGGGTCAGACTTCCTGTCTATAGCGGCCCATCAAAAGGGTACCTGCAGTGCTTCTCCCTCCCTCAGTCTGCGGCCTGATACAAACACCTTTAAATCACTTTTCATTCGATGGCGATATGACTAACGGCAACCCGAAGCTCAGGCCACTATCTAACACGGACAAGTACAATCCGGTGGAAGGGACTGCGACGTGCCCACCGCTCCCTAACAGCTGTCCTGTTAGGCCATGATTTTAGAATCAGGCCTGTGGGCAAGGGGGGGTCTTAAAGGAAGTTTCCGGCACTGTCACTGGGATAAACAGGAATGCTGACAGGTTCAGACCCAAATCATAGTAATCTAAGGATTAAGCCAGGGTAAATTACAGATTGGAACACAGGAATTAATTTTTAAAAACAGAACATGTGCAACACAAACATTAACTTTAGGCTTGAATGAGGCAGGCGCTGTCGTTAGGGGGGGTTGGATCATGTGGATTAGGAAGCTAGCAAGTTTTAGACACCAGATTCAGCTGAAAGAAGGCAGCTGGCTTGATTTTGTTTTTGTTCTATTTTAAAATGTTCACTGAAGCAACTCAGATGTCCCCGTGAGGACGACACAGCCCATGCAGACACACACACCCCATTCTTGCTCATCGCTCGCTCATAAACGCAGGCGTCCACCCCATTAATGGGACAGTGGGCTGCTGGTGCCAGCAGAGACACTGCACACAAAGTACACAGTACAGTATCGTGGAAACAAAAGCTGTCCCTGACAGTTTTCAATTGCCTGTCCCAGACTCTCTCCTCAGCTTCTCTTTCCCCTTCAATAAGGTCATTGGGAGAAAGGGGTGGAGGCTCCCACCCACTGAGAGCCACTTGTCTGCCACCAGCAGGGGGTGGGGGGGAAAATCACAGACATCTCCGCAGATCACTTACCCCTTGTTACCAGAATCTGAGCACTCCATTGTGGGACCAACCTTTCATTGGAGTGCAAGGCAGTCATGTGGCCCAGATAAGAGCCATCGACCAATGGGAAAAATGATACCAATAAAGGTAACGACAATAATGCCGCTGTTTAATTATACGCCGGCTACGCTTCCTGTATAGTTTAGGCATAGACCAAAGACAGAAAGTACCGGTCTGGACAGTAATTCAAAACAAGGGGAACTGAGGCCTAAGGAATTCAGTTAGAAGGAAGGATCAACTTGTGGGAAGCAGCAGAACGTGCAGCAGGTGTGCATGCACCAGATCAGAATGGACAGCGTGGCTCGGACACCGCAGTGGCCCGATTCTCCGTGCTGGGACAATCACGTGGCACCTCCAGTCCCATCTGGGGGAGCAAGCGAAGCGGGTCATGCTGGAGAATGAGGCCTGGGTTTTTTTCACTGCTTTGGTAGCAGCCTGACCCCTTTACTTGTTAGGGGACTCGAGAAGGGTGGGAACCTGGCAGGGAAGACTGCTGCCATGGACCGACTTCTGCACCACGGCAGTGTGACGCTACAGTCCTGCATCTATTAAACCCACCGGCTCTGCCACCAGAGTGGCAGACACATCTACCTGGGAATGAGGTCGGCCAACCAGCGATGAGGTGGGGAGAGGTGCTCCCAGCCACCTTTCCTTGAGCGATTTTTCCTCACAAAAAAAAAAAAAAAAAAAAAAAAAAAAAAAAGCTGAAGCAAGAACAACAGTCCAAACAGGGGAATCAGCAACAAGTCACTTCAGAAATGAAATGCTCTTTTTTGAAGTCTGCACTAGTGTTTAACTGTGGGTTCAGTCTAACTACAGGACTAGATACCCAAACCACCTCTCCCCCAACACAACCACCTACGCAACGTTTAAAATGCCACAGAAAACAATCCTTTCATGTTTTGGTCCGTGGGTTGCCTGTCTTAAAGCATTACCTGTCAGTTTCAGGTACATTGGAACAAACTATGAAGGAAAAAAGGTATAGAAAACAGGATAAATATGTGAAACAGACTAACGTGAAAAAGGTCAGCAATTAAAATTTCAGATCAAAAGATTCTGAACAGAGACACGCATTGTTTGACCTGCAAGGAAAGGGGTGTGTGTGTGTGTGTGTGTGTAACCAGCTTCCTTTGAAATGCGGCCCGTGCAGTTCCGATTGCACCTCGATATGGAGAACCGGAGCACAGAACAAGCTGTGAGTAATGCTGACTCAGAGGAAGGCTGGAACCATGACTGATGGATGGACTGTTTTGTCTGTGTGTGTGTGTGTGTGGAAGCAGTGCACCACCCACTCCGCCATTCCCTGCAGAGTGAGTTTTAAGCGTATGCCCCACGTGGGCTGAGGCCTCCCGACACAAGCAGCACTACTACCCTTCATATGGTACAGTCGAGCAAGACGGTGGAGAGGGGGGATAAGGAAATGAGAAACGTCACTGCCTTCTCTGTTGGTGGGAAAGAGCCCATCCTGCCACGTCTTCTCCCACAACAGCTAAAGGATAGATGGGGAGGAGGAGCAGGTATGAAAGGTGGAGGAGAAGCAGACTTAGGTCAAAAGGAAAATGAATACGACTCAAAGGCAAAAACATGGACTGATTGAGCGCAGTGTCAAACTGACCTTCCCCTCCATTGGCCGCTTTCCCTCTCCACAGGGGTCAGGAAGAGTTGAGACTCAGCCCCAGTGAAAGGTCTTCCCGAGTCAAATCAAGGCGACAGAACTCATTAAGAGGCCTAGAGGCCTTGAGAAATGAATTTTAACCCACTGCGAGAGGACTACAATATGAAGTACTTGTGCTTTGAGAAACAGTTACTGATTAATCTACCTGTGCTCCAGCCTGACTACTGGATCTGTACACCAACATGTAAAGAAGTCAAAGGATGGATGGTTGGCCACATTTTCCAACCCCCAGCTACCTGTTTAGACTGCCCAGTCATAAATAAGTCACCTATTAAAATAAATCCACCGCACGTTTGATGGTGTTATTATTCTCAATGTGCCCTGGGCATCACTGTCAGGTTCACCCCCCCAATAAAAGGCAGCCAACCGGTCGCTGGGATCCCGGCTCTCTCGCTGCGCGTTCTTCCTGCCGCTTTGTCTGTGGCGTCAGCAGGTGACAGACGAGTCAGGGTGGCAAGCTGCTCGAAGCCACACAGGTGATGGGGACCTTTCAGACAGAAGACGTGCGGGAACAAGCGCGGCAAGCAGGGCAGCAGACAGCCAGTGGCACCGGAGCAAAAAGGGAGAACAAACGAGAAATCAAGGAAGAGCAACACGTCATGATAGTACAGCCATCGCTCGGGTGACACGTGTGCGACATACGCAAGCCACACTGAGGGGCCCACCGTGGGAGGGGCATCCACCAAAAAGGCGACGTGACCACTGTGGGCATTGCCGTTACACTGGGACATGTGCCACTCACACTGAAGGAGGCTCCCACCCCCCAGCTCCATCTACCAGAGTGTGATGGAGACAGATGGAGGAAGTAATGGGGGGGGGTTTGCTTAGTCCCAGAATCCGGCTCCAGTGGGTGGCCTCTCTCCAGGTGGATTGGGGGCTGTTTGTTATTTCTTCTGCCATCATGTTAACTCTGGCTTGTTGGAGTGATTATGATCAGTAAGACAAAATCGTAATGAAATGTAGAAAGTACTGATGCCATTAAGTGAACTGAATTTCAGTCATTTGTGGAAAGAGAAACAAAGTAAAGGGAGGAATGAAAAATGGGCTTCCCATTTCAGGGGTAGCAGGTGCTGTCATATGAAGGGGATGGCTTACACATTTGATCACAAGATGCCAAGTGGAGTTTGACCCTGTGAGCACGTGAGATAAACTGAAACAAGCTCGCTCTCACACACACTGACCGATCCACCTTGAAACCTGGACATTCTCCAAAGCCGATACTGATGCTGTGAGGAGCCAAACCACACCCCCACCCCCAGAAGAACAACCATGCTACATCCGGCCTTCCAGAACTGGTGCACTCCAAGCTCAGCCATTCTGCGCAGCTGGGGGCTCCACTCACACTAACCACAGTTCGGCAGCCAGAGCAGGGAGAACCGACTCTAAATGCCATTCCTATCCAACACCAGAATAGCAAGGCTGCTGGCTTGCTGGTTCCACTCTGGCATTTCATATCTCAGCACTATGCTCAGCTGGGTCTATTTGGCTGGCAGACACACCCCTTTCCCAACTGGTCCCAAAACCACACCAGCCATCCGTTGCCCCCACCTGGAGTGATGGGCAAGCACTGCTATTGCTCACCTGGCCCAACCCCCTTCCCTCCATTTACCACCTCAGCCCTCTTTGAGATAACCTCACTCTACCAACCTCCATCTCGATGCTCTCCCAACTTCACACACGCCGGTCTTCCTTCCCTCTCCTAGCTCGATTCGGAAAACAGGCTTCGCGACCTCAAAACAGCAGAGTCTGCACCACGAAGGCATTCGCATGCAAGTCGTACAACCCTTCTCACACACCCCACCCCCTTCTCCTGGCCCCCGCAAAGCTATGCTGGAGGAGCCGCTCCCCCCCAGCCCCTCTTTAATTATGGATTGCCATCCATTATTCACACGTTGTTAACGCCTTCAACGACGGCAGAGGGAAACGAACAGGAGCTGCAGGCACTTCTGGGAAGCAGGCCGTTCTGCATGCCGCAGTGCTGCGGACCCTGAGATCAGTGGGAGCCCCCCCCCAACACACTGAAGCCCTCGTGGGACACGGTTCCCAGCACGCGCTACAGGGCTGTTGCCGACCCACCAAAACCGTTTGAGAGACAAATTCACAAACCCAAAGTAAGAGAAAAACAATTAATGTCCTGTGCGTAGAACACGCCCATGAGTATGTGGGAGGGCCAGCAGCCAGACAAAACAGACAAAAAAAAAAAGTTAAAAACTGGAAGGTGAAAGCAAACACTGCATGTTTGACTTTGGTAAAATAAATAATAAAAAAAAGAGCACAGCCAAATGCAAGTTCAGGCATGTCAGAGACAAAAAATATGGGAAAGAGTTGATAAAAATAAGTGGGCAGTGACGGCACACCTCAGCCAAAAGGAGCTGAACGCCACCCAACTCGCTAGCAGCCTCCGGTAAGTGAGCGAGGAGGTCTGTCTAACGCCCATATGGATTCGTAGTGAGAGCACTCTCCAAACCGCACCAGGACTCGACGGGACCTTGTGGGCACCAGCAGGTGGAGACCAACATACAGAACCTTAAAGCCACCAAATGCAGACAGAGACAAAACCAAGTGTTTTGGGCAATAGACAGGCAGCCCGCAGCTCAGTGAGGAAAGGACCTGGACTGGAATAGAGGATCTGAAGCAGCACAGCTGAGGGTGGCTTCTGGTTCTGTGTGTGCCAAGGGGGTTAAAGTACAATCGTTTCTCTCCACCAACCTTCGCAAACCGCCACGAAGCAGTAAGCTCATCAAAGAGGATTTTGTTTGGTCTATGAGGCCAGGCAAATGAAGCTGTACAGGCTTCTAAGACTATGGTTTTTTTTTTTTTTTTTTTACACATAACTTTCATAAATGCGTACTCTGCAACCCCAAGGGCTTCCCCCGCTTCCTCCCCAGGTGGCCCAGCTCAGTTTCACAGCACCTACAGTATCAGTCTCCAAGTCCAAACCCCAAGAGCATCCCTTGTCAGCTGGAAACAGGCTGAGTGGTGGCACAGCAAGATTAAACTAAGACAAAACACCATGGAGAAGAGGGGGCAAAGAATTAACATGCCCCCATGTGTGGTGAGGAGTAACGCCTCCAGACTGTAACCACCAGGACATTGTCACACCATCCCTCTGCTCTGCACTCCCGGCACGTAGCTGCCCCCCCCCCTTTTTTTTTTTTTTTTTTTTTTTTTTTAAAAGGGCCAACTTTCAGCTGAGTCATGGCCTTTTACGTTGGGGGGGCTTACACGGCTCTACCTGCATTAACAGGAAATCCCCACTAAGGGACACCACAGAAAATGGCTGTAGGGAATATCTCAGTAGTGGAAGTAATTCAGTGGTGTGATATCGTATAGCCTACTACCACACAGAGCCTTCGCCAAGGTGCTTATAGCAGACCCGCAAAATACTCCGGGTTAAAAAAAATAAAGCAAGGGGGTGTTTGGGAAAGGTGAGCTGGGTATGATAACAGCTTTTTAAATGCTTATAATTAGAATCCACATGCTGGGTGTATTTGCTGCATAAACAGCAGGGCTCCTTCTCTGTAATAAAGCAGAGGGCTGTGTAACAAGCTGATCAGAAGTCAATGTCACAGCGTTTTAACGGCTGGACTGCAGAGCCACATTCCAGCCACTGGGCCCATCTATGCCACCCATTTGGTCTGGATCATGGGGCCACTGTAGCTGGCTGTTAACCAGATGGGGGGGACTGAACAGAACAGAACAGAACAGACAGACAGACAGACAGACTGCAGCCTGCCTGCACCCACCGCTTCACAGTGGCCCACAGCTCAGTGAACTGTCCAGAAAACAAGTGGGTATGTGAAGACTGTGGATATACGTGTGTGTGTGTGTGTGTACACAGATACACATTCTGAAGCAGAAGGAAATTGTTGTTCTGGTGTGCACAATTCTCTCACTTGCTCTCACACACACACTGCCTGCTGTCTTACAGCTGGGATCAGACTCCACCCCCAACCCCCCCCACGACCGAAACCAGCGGCACAGCCCAGCTGTGCCACATAGACACACCCAATACTCTCTGGAGACAGAGTGGGACTGGAGCGTTTCCTGTACACATACGGTTCTGGATGTGATCTCCTCAGGGGATCCTTTCACACCCCCCAGGGAACCTGCTTCTTTCCTCTCCTCGGTAACGGCCTTGCACCACTCTGTGGAGCTCTGGAAAACCACTATTAGCTACAAGACATTCATAGGGACCTGGTGGAGGCAGAGGTACTGCAGCACTACAGATGGACAGACAGTGGCTGAGCAACCAATTTTACTCCTTTTCCACCCCCCCAGATCCTCCTCTCCAGCCCTGATCTCTTAGTCTCTGTCTCCCCAATGGCAATACACAGAGTCACTGTAACACTATAACAAAGACCCATAAACAAAAACATTTCTCCCCATTGCTTTCCTGTGTCCCTTCCTGACAGCATGGGAACAGCACTGTCACAGTCTGTTATTCAGGATCTCAAGCTCAGACGGTGCTCTAATCCCACAGCCTACCGGCAGTACGAAACATAATAGGGACATAACACTTGCAGCATGCTGGAGTTTTGGAACGGCTGTTCAAACTCATTCATTTTTACCATCCCATGGATGAAGCACAATATCACCCTTTCTGCTCCAGCCTACCTACCACTTCCTTCCCGAAAATCAAGTTCAAAGATAAGACCTGCACTAGACAATCTGGCTCAACCAGATTCGAGACACACGGGCAGAAAAAAAAAAAAATAATCAATGGGAATAAAAGGTCAGTGATGCTCAGTGCATGTTAAGTTTGAATTAAAGGTATAGAGTAATATGCAGGTATTCTCCTCTCCTAGAATTATAAAAACCAAAAAGACGGAAACTAGTTCAGTCTCTTAGAAGCCACAGGAGCTGTTAACAAGGAGCAAAGCAGCATTTTAAAGGCATGAAGTCTACACCACCGTACCGATTCTTCAGTTAGTACCCAGGACATACAGGTAACTGTTAACATGATATAGGCATTATGGAAGGACATCTGAGGGCATGGCTGCCATCACCTTGAATTGAAACTAAGGTTCCACCCACAACTCTGACCAAAGAGTGGATGCATATAGATATACTATACTGATCCCAGGAGGAAGTTTGTTTGCATATGGCAGCAAGGAGCACAAACACAGACGTATAGCACAAAACAACTGCAAAGACAATAACATGCACTGCTAATGAAGTTTGTGCAATGATATAAATAGAAAGAATATAAATGGTCAGAAGTGTTATTTATAAAACATCTAAACACCACACCATACTAAACGGTCACAGCATCGATCGCCGGACCCGCACTAATGAGACTTTAAAAGCCGAGTACATCATCTAAGGGTCAGGTCACTTCTACAAAACCCCTAACAACTCTCCACTGACTCCACAGTCCGACAACAGACACCGTATCACTAGGGTGAGGAAGGTCCACCAGAACTGCTCGGGGAGTGGGTCAATATGTTCAGTAAGGTGTCACGGTCTCACTGATAACCTGTGAGTGTCTAACAGAGGACAGCGAGCTGTGCAGATTAATGAGTTAAGATATTTTGGGATTGGTCAGGACCAAAAAAAAAAAAAAAAAAAAGGGAGCAAGGTTAGTCTGGGTGCAGAGCTGATCTGAAGCACCTCTGTGAAACTCTGAGCTGAGAAAACCATGTGTGACCAACCACAACAATGCACAAGGGTCCTCCCCCCTTCCAGCTATGCTCCATACCAAGGCCCATCAGAACCAGAAAGCCACATCAATCGGGTCATTTCAAGGCTGCATTCCAGCACGTTGTGTCGTGGTCCAGTCAACGAGAGTCTCATTTGGCTCATGCATTTTCCTTCTGGAACAGCAGTTTTCAAGAAACATTGTAAATGGGAAACACAGTATTTCAAATACAACAACCATTGACATACAGAAATGTACACAAGCCACCCTAAATTTTACCAGTCCAAAACTAAACAGCACTGTTTGTATTCCAGAGCCCTTAACATTCCCTCTGAAGATTGTCACATGTTTTTTGGTTGCTGTAAGCCCAGGAAAGAGGCGGACGACGCCACTTTTACATTTGTGAACATTTGTTAATCTGGCATTTTCCAGTCTTAATGCCATAAGATCACCTACTCACTATATACTCACTATATACTCGTAAGCAATGCCATCACCAGTGTCAGCATGTCACCCTGGCCTGGGACATCGATCATAAGCCTGTCCGTCCTCATTCTTGCTTGGCGTGTAGGAGATAGAATGATCGCATCTTCTCCGCTGAGCCAGGCAGCATCGGGCTCCTGCTCACGATGTTCGTTCACACATTAACACCAACCCTGGAGCTCAGAAATGACCAATGATGATTCACAGGCCTGTCGCCTCTCAGCGTTCAGACTCATTTCCTCTACCAGTCAGCCGCCCCAAATGGTACCACCACCACCTTCCTGTCTCTGCTGACCTCTACCACCACCTCGCATCCAACTTGTCTCCCACACCGTGCGATGTAACAGAGCCTCCTGATAGTGCCTCCATCCTCCACAGGTCTGCTAAACAGCAGTTTGACTCGACGCCAACAAAACAGTAGCAAATATTATGTGGTGGGACACTTTCTTTCTGGTCAGGAGAGGAATTACTAACTGGCACAGCCTGGTGTTACATGAAGAAGCACTCGACTGTTGAGGAGAAAATGAATCCTCAAAAACAGAGCTGAAGTACAGAAAAACCCCATGCCTTTCAAAGACCCTCACACATCCAGGGCATTATAAATTCAAAATTCAAATCTACCAGCCCCCTTAAAAGAATTCAGGCCTAGTCAGTCTCACTCCCCAAGCTGAGCAAGACCTGTTCCATAGCATTGCATTAAACTGGGCAAAATATAATTACCCAACATTTCTTATTTTCTACCTCAAGAAGTAAAAATATCAAGCTATTCAGAAAATACACAAGCAGAAAAAAGAAACGAGGAGCAGGGGGCATCAGGAAAGCCCATTTTTCACACACTCAGTAGAGAGCATGGAGAAAATGAAACTTAACGCAGCGGGCACAAGCACTCTGCACAGGGAGTAACACCAACGTGAGAAGAGCCATGCTCTTTCACAGGAGCGAGAGTGCGAACACATCCTCCAGATACAATACTGCCAAGGTTATTGTCCATTTAGCTGCCTACTGACTTACCCAGCTTGCAGTTGCACATTTGGCCTAATTAAACAGCTGAATATTTTTCCACTTAAGTATGTCGCACAAAGTACCCCAACCCAAGGATACACCATGAGGGGTCTCTCACGGGACTCGATCTCCATACCGAAAGCTCCGGTCCTCTAATCCGGAGCCACCGGTTCTGCACAAACCCGCTTGTAACGATTGGCCGGTGGCCTTCAGAGTGCCGACACTGCCCAAGCGGCAGCCTACAGGGAAAAGCGTGTGGCCAGCAGGAGCCCCGGCTCACTTGACATCTGTGTTTATCCTCCAGCTAAAACCAACAGGCTATATTTACCGAAGCCAAACAACCCCAGGCAGCCCGGATTGGGATACTATCTTCTGCTGCCTTAGTCTTCCGCCTTGCTGTTTCCCCATTTAAATTGTAGGAGACAGAGAGAAAAATAAAATAATCACACATACTGAGAGGTGAATAATTTCAAGTGTGTGCACAAAGTGAAAAGGCATTACAAATAGTTAATATCCATCCATCCATCTTGAAGGGTTCAAAAAAAGGTATTGAACATGATATCTAACAAACGGGGTATTTTCTTCAAGTAATGCAGAAAATCTCCCTTAATTGACCATCCAGCAAAGGAACACAGTTTTAACTGACTTGGTTCTGAATCTCATGTTTAGCTGAACCCATGAACGGCAAGTATGAATGGACATATCTCTGAATTATCACAATTTAAAAAGTAAACTGAAGGGAAAAAAAGCAGTAAAGAAAAGGTACGCATGTTATATTCTTTAAAAAATACAAAATGCTCACAGTTTCCAAAAGAAAAAGAACTCCAGGATCAAAACTTATTGGCCTGGCTGTAAATGCTCATTACCATGACAGAAACACTGCCCTATTTTCCTCTGGCTCAATCAAAAACAGATGGATATGTCAGGTGAAGTCTTCTGAGGTCTAAAAATTCCATTTTTTTGTTTTAATGATTTGTTCAATACATTAAATTAGTAAATAACACTACAAAATTCAACTCCATCAACCAGGGATACCAACGGCAGTATAAGGTTTCACTGTAAAACCCTCCATTCTAACATATTGAAATTTTATATCCCTAATTTTAAGGAAATAAACCATTAAAAACTATTAATATTCAGCACATTTATAGCAAGTCTCATCCAGCGCAGAGCCCTTATTGTGATAGGGTTGCCTTCAACACACTATGTACACAATCTCTTTGCTATTCCAGGAACCACTGGGATAGGTGATCGCACAAGAAATTCTTTCAGAATACCGTCGTCTTCATTTTCTAGTGAACGTTATTTCATGCATCCAAAAGGCACAAAAACGGTGTAGAGCATACGCTTTACACCCCGCGATCCAGTCCAGGATAACCGGTTAGAAAATGGACGGATATTGCAGCGCACAACAGTGGCAGATCTAAAGAATTCTTACCCAAACGTATTTTATTAAACGTACTATTTTCAGTTCGCTTCCCCTTTAACATTACCACGAAAGAAGAAAAACGCAATTTCCAAAGTGTAAAACAATGACTATTAAAATGTCGCGAAGACCTGTGATGTTAATTCCGGCAGTAAAATCCATGCATTTGGCTTTTCGTTTGTTAAAAACCACCCTAATGGTCATCAGTACAGTTAGTGCTACACAACACAAAGCAAACTGAACAAAATGATGGAAATACATACTGGCCCCGTTTACTCAAGCAGGGGTCCATTAGGTTTTATTCCTGCAGGCGCCCCGGCTGTTCAGAGACCGCACCATGTGTTTCACTCTCGCCCGCCTGCCCCGCAAACCCAAACTCGTTAGTGCAGCACAGCCTCCCGGAGATATAAAGACATGTACAGTATATAGCACACGTCTCTCTGGGTCCTTTGGCAAGAGCGGGGAAGCTTTCTCGTTCAGCAGTCTTCGTGGGGCGTAATAAGCGGAGCCAGCTGTGCCTTAAACACATCGATTTCACACGGCAGTAGTACGGAGACACATAACTATAACACATCCAGGGGGGAAAAGAAACTCGATATGGATCAAATTACAGAACGACGAGCACACAATGGAGCATTAAACTCTCCACCTCCGTTATATTACCATATATAAATTACCACACTATACTGCTATGCACGGGGAGACTTTCTTTCAAGGAATTCATAACTTTTCTGTTTAACCATATTCCAGCCACGCTCATCTACTCCACTCCTTATTTACATGACCAACTAGAAGCGTCTCACATATGGCACAGGAGTCGGGGGGTGGGTTATGTAATATCACATGGGACTTGTAGTTCACCCATGAACACACACTCATAGACGCCGAGGTAACGCCAATGAACCGAAAACTACAAAAACCCCGGGCAACACGACTGCTCTACGCATGCGCGGTAAGGATAAGACCATATCAGGAAGAGCCGTGCATAGTCTGTACTTTAGGAAATATCGCTGAAGAGAAAGTAATACGGCACAAATAAAAACGCATTAAGGATGATCAAATTAACCTACGTTTAAACGTTGATATACCACACTGGTGGAAATGAAAGTGGTTATAGTTCTGCTCCAGTCCGTAGCTGGGTAGCTCCCAAGCGAAGGATATCTGTGCGCATTAGAGTTAACTAGCACGCCAGTTAGCTACTTTGAGCCCACCTAGCAGCGCTCATACCAGCGGCGGACAATGACCAAGTCTGTAGTTTGAACGGGAAATCTCTTACCTCGGAGCAGTCCTTGCGCTTACAGAAAAACTCGTATCCCCCCCCCGCTGAAAGAATCACAATCCATACGAATAAAGCTAACCGTCACCCGACGTGCCCAAAGCACCAGCTCTCCTCACACTGGCCGCGAGCTATTGCCTTTCCAACCAACCGAAACCGCGGTACCCCGGTCTCACAGGCTCGCGCTCGCCATTGCGCCTGCGCGAACATGCGTGCTGCGAGCTCCGTATCCCCCAGTGGACTACGATCTGTATACAGTTCGTTCTAATGAGCCATAGCGTAAAATGCACGGTTGTGGTTGTGGGCATTTCTGTAGAGGATATGTGTCAGTTGCCCTGGAAGCTGAGGGAGGTGGTGCCGTTTATCTTTTATTTTTGCATTTTTTTTTTCCACGATATCGTTTGCTGATATTTTGATATAGAGACTGTGGTATTACTGCAGATACAGATCGAAATTCTTGAACTGCAAGGGTTCATGTAGTTTTTATTTATTTGCTTTCTCATCAGAATAGCAAATACGATTTTTTGCATTTTCGATTCTTGTGCTAAAGGTACGACATGACACGTTTTTCTTAAACATTGCAAATAACGAAGGTGCATATATGTTAGTCTAATTTCTCGCAGCATTAGAACATGGTTAATCTGAACTTGTAGAAAATATAAACCAGTGACTTATTCCGAAATAAATTAAATTCTTGAGAGAAAATCTCTGTGCGATGTGATTTATAGTCTTGGAAATTGTTGATACAATAGTTTGGCAATGTGAAGTGTGGGGTTGTTCCGAATAAACAGTTCAGATATACAGTATAATGCACAACAAGGCATTTTGCTGCATTTTGCTTAGACGGATCTGATACATAGCTTCGGAACTGCTAAATCGACAGCCATGTAAAATGGTTGCTGAGATCGCATTTTTTGCTCGTCGGTTTTATTGCGCGTGTGTCTTTTGGTAGACCGAATCCCTATTTTGGACGCGGATTTTTTTTAATAAATAAGTTTTCATTTATATTACTAGGCCAAATTAACAGTTCATGGAAAATAAATATTTGTTTTTTACTTGTGACACACAACCGCAAAAATGAGTTTGTGTCTTGGTTCTGGGGACCTAATCGATATTCTGAATCCTTAATTAGCCAAAGCGAGGCAATTCCTACGGTAGGATCCTCGAACACGACGCCAAATTGGCCGTGATGCTAATGGCTTGGCTACTCTCCACTTATCGTCATACAGCGACATCTAATGTCGACTGGTCGCCTACAGGACCGTAGGTGAAATCAAGTAAATGGTGGGTGATCTGCTCGAATCGTGTTACATGGTTTCATGAAAGCTGTTATCCACCCAATGACAAGAATCGACTCTCTGACAGCAGGGGAAGTTAATGGTTGGCTTCTCGTCTCTAGAGCTGAAGGCAACCTACTGTATGTTGGAATATACTTAGTCCTTTCTAGATTATTTAGGAAAAAGATGAGAAAAATCTAACTTGTTGAATGTTAATTTTTTTTTTAGATGTGACTGTTTTAGTCATTTGTAAAGATAATGCAAGTAAAATTGATAACCATTGACTTAAAAAATAGCTGGTATATGTATGATTTATTAAGTCTCACTCAAACATACAGTAAGGAAGTAACAATTAGATATTGTAGATGATGATAACGTCTTGCAAAAGGCTGGATTATTAACCAGGCTAGTGGTTCCAGTGCCCAGTGGTCTTGATCTATCAGAGGCCACTCAAAGTCTCGGACTGCCAAAGGAAGTTGGACACCATGCATGCATGGATGGATGGATCATTTTTACTCCTGTAGTATAAATGTGCCGACATGTTTAATATTTATCACTTATGCCTAATATCGGCCACTTTTAGCATATTACATAATCGTGATTTTATAGCAGTGGCTAAAGATTTCAAATTCATAGGCAGAAGTCCTTTTGTATGAAACATTAATTCTGCAGCTTACGGCACATTTTGTGCTGGTATGACAGGCTTCACATGAGCTCCCTCACTACAGGGCTTATTGTTTCGATTACATGAGAATTCAACTGTCAAATAATTTTAAAATAATTTTTATACATAACCACATTATTGAGTCAAATGTACATAGGATATATTTTGGATTTTTATTAAGATAAAGTTGTTCTATATTTTTCAGTATGACTCATATTTCTGACCGGAAAAGTAATATTTAATACATGTACATTAAAAAAGAAAAACATTTAGATGCAATAATTCGACACTCCCATACAATTAAAATGAAACCTTTTATACAACCAGTGCTCTGTCTTTTCTTCATCTCAGACACCTTATCTTGTCTGGTTAAGTGGCTATTGAAGGTTTAATGGATGGATAGATAAGTTCATTATATGATCTTCTAGCGACACCCCTGGATACTAAATGAAAATGCATTCAACACAACCTTGCAAATTGCTCCTATGAAACTGAAAAAGGTCCGCTGAACCACCCTCTCAGCCGGTGTGAAGACCAGCTTTGTAAATTTGGCTTTGATTTTGTTGACATTATTTGAAAATGCCTGAAGAGGGGTGGCACACTGCATGTATCACACCGATAGCTGTGGGCTGAGTTTCATCACTGGTGTGTTCGGGGATTGCGCCATCCAAAACCACGTGATTTAGTTGAATTGGTGTCTATAGGTTTTTTATACTGGACAAATGTGTGCCATGCATGTCTGTTGGCCTTGAAAATGATTGTCCAGTGACAACTGTGACATATATGTGACTTTTTTTTTTATCACCCATTATTCTGCCTCCTTGAATCGCTGCTCTGCTCATGCATATTCTCTCTCCCCTGTGCCCCCC
>JAACJT020000947.1:0-17106 GCA_009936485.2 Gymnarchus niloticus | reverse complement strand
TTGACCGCCAGCACTCCAACAACACACAGAACATGTGAAGTAGGAGTGACAGCACTGACAGAACAGTTCATCCAAAGATTGATCCCTTTCTAATTAGCTATCCAGTTTGACTGTGTACTATACTTCTATGGATATTCAACTGCTTTCATGTAAAAATGGATGTATAAAATATGACAATCTTTTTAGTGAATCAGGCTCTTCTGATCCAATTTACGTGACATTTGATGGCAGTGAAATATGCAGTGAACTTGGGGTTTGATATTTCTTCAGAGTTTGTTATTAAGTTTGTTATTAAGTGAAATAATGCTAATTTAATTTCTGGTATTAGTATTGAGGGCATTATGGATAATTATAGAACTGTGGTGAAACAAGCCGTGGATTAGATGGATATTTTAAAAGCAAGAGTGGCAAAAACCACTCGTTGTGACTGAATAATGCAGATAATCTCAGATGGAACTGCAATTAAAAAACATGTAGGTGACACATCTTCCAGTAAGTATGAACCAACAGGGTCACATGATGCAGTAAAGTTTGCCTCACTGTATATTTTGGTCCTGTAAAACTGCTTTTACATGATGTGTTGTTATCTTCAGAAATGGGAAATATAAAAATACTCATATTTCTAGCTGTTAATACTTTGATGCATGACTGTGGGTTAGGCCTCTGTGCCTGTGACCTAAAGGTTGCTGGGTCAAATGCCGTAGGCAGTATGACCATGTCACTATTGGACTTTAGAACAGGGTCCTTAACCCCAATTGCTCCAGGGATGCTGGCAGACCTCTGGCTTCAACCCCATAACCTCCTCTATCATAAATGGAAAGTTGGTTGGCATATGCAAAAATTACCCAATGTGGATGGATAAAAAGTAAGAATATTCTAATGTTGATTTTGGGGCAGTGGTTCATTCCGTTATGTTACAAGGCCCTGAGTTTTTTTTTTGGCTTTTCTTAACTTGTGCTAAAGTGGTTTCTTGAAAAAGTCAGCTTCAGTACATTTAGAAATCTGATAACTGCATTGTATCAGATGTAGCTCAACAGAATTCCAAAACAGAAGTTCCTGCTCTGGACAAAAACAGAGACGATTACATTTTCAGAGTTTAACCATGATTGCTTTTTGTAAATCAGTTCTTTTTTTTTTTTTTTGCTGTTTACGGAGAAGTTTGTTTTTATCTGTATCAGAGAACACTTCAGCTGGATCTTACTTTCAGAGATTATGAATCTCTCCCCTTTCACACCATGACACATTTAAAATTCTGATAAAAACAATCGTGGTAAGAACAAGAAAATATAAGTGCATCACACCTATTCATCATCACTGGTTTCACGTTAAGCTCAGACTTCAGGACTCCTCTGAGTTATAAAGTAAATTATGGCCTGACCACTTCTTATTGAACCAGACAAAACTGCCCCATCATAGGGTTTAGATCTTTATACTCAACCATATTTGTTTCTATTTAACCTGTCATGCTAGTCAGAAACCCTAGTTCACATTATTGTGGTACATCAAAGAGGAAAAGCAATATATTAAAGTACATTTGATTGAGCTAATAATTGTATTTCTTTTTTTTTTTTTTTGGAGTTGTGAATCACTCACTTAGATTTAGTGCTTATATTTATACGGCAAACCTCATTATGTGAAGTGATTTACAAGCATTACATCCTCTAAGGTAATGCCTTTGTACCAGAGTGGTAAAGACAGAACTTCCCTCCCTCTCAAGTGGCACACAATAACCAAATCGATTGGTTTGTTCCACATACTCCCACCCATCAGGGGTTTTGAAGCCTCATTCAGCACCAGCATCTATTGGTTAGTTCAGAATACCCCCACCCACCACAGGTTTTGAAGCCTCATTTGTCCCATCACTACCTGACACAACAGTCAGGTGATATTATGATGTACTGTAGAACTGCTTCACACCTCCAGAAATTGGGGTTAGAATTTCACCCCCCTTAGTGAGTGCAGAGATTATTATTATTATTATTAATAATAATAATAATAATAATAATAATGTTACATTTATATCGCGCCTTTCACAAACCCAAGGTTGGTTTATATAAAAAAAATTTGGATTGGGCTAGCCTGCACTGGATAAACAGTTAGAAGATGGGTAGATGATGTGTAAAATAATAATGTAATATAATTTAATAGGGTGACGTAGGGGCTTGATAGCCTAACACCTCCATGGTGATGGATTTGATTTCCAGGCAGGCATTGGGTGGAAATTGCACATTTATCCTGTATTGATATGACGTTACCCTTAGGTACAATAAGTTTTGTCCCATGCAGGGTGTGTTATGCCCCGTGCCTCAACTTGAGCCTCTACGGGATAAATGGTTCTGGAAAATGGCTGGATCATATGCTACGTACAATGCAGCTGACATAGCTTGCCGCCATGCTCTGTTGCCTCTCGCCTGACAATCCACTCGTTAGTGTTCTCTGTCATATGTGTGCCCCAGCTCAGGGGACAGCCAGGCAGCTTACACGGCCCAGTTACAGTGACAGGACTGTAGGCTTATGCATCGCGAATGCAGCACGTATGCATAGGCAGTACTGGGGTTGGTCCTTGGCACCACGTGGATGAGTCATGAAAAGAGGCTTAGAGATCTGAGTCACCTGAGGAAACACTTAAGCTTTTAATTCACACACAATGGAGACTCAGGGGAGAATTGGCTAGGATTAGTAGAGTAGTCCAGACAAGTCTGTGTTTCTTCAGGCCACAACATTTTTTTTTAGATATTAAAAACCTCTGCTTTCATATTTTTTCCTATTATTGTGTGTTTCAAGTTTCTCTTCTTTTGTCGCAGCAGAGATTTATAAGAATTTTTAAGGGATCCCCCACTTAGCTCTGACTACAGAAAAAGGTACCAAGTGTAATCACGGTTTCATTGCTGCGACAGTCATGTCCCTGACTCTGTCACACAAGGAGAGATTGTACTACAGTTACTTTTCTTGTTAGCCTACAACTCCTTCTTACTGCTTACTGTCTTACTTTCTTACAGGCTTACTGCTAGCTTATGGTAGAGCTAAGAAAGAAAATTAAAATGATGTGAGAGGCTGTATAGGGCAAAATTCACACTTCAACTGCTCACTCAGTCTGACATACTCTCTAAACACAGTCATACTTCTCACACACTCTCAAACTCTTGTTCACATACTATCAAAGTCTCTTACACACAATCATACTTCTCAGAAACACAAACTCTTACACACAATCATACTTCTCAGAAACACAATCAAACTCTCTTACACACGCTATCAAACTTTCACGCACATGCTCTATCGCAGTAGTGTTGGAGAGTTTGATAGTGTGTGGGAGATATGATAGAGTGTGTGAGCAGTTTAAGTTTAAATATTGGCCTGTGTACACTCTCATCACATTAGCCTAGTGATAAAATTATTTATCGCACTTGGCAATGAAGGCATTGTAAACACCTGTCTGAACAATGTATGTTCACTCTCTAAAAGCTGAAGAGCTTGTAAATCTAAATGGTTTATACAAAGTCATACTGTCACCTCACCAAGAAATTATAGCAGATAGAAATCCGTAAAGTCTGAACTACAATTACCATTTTAAGTTCTAGTTTTTACCAAACCCCACATTATAAGGTAATTGTTCTCTTCAATCATTCATTCTTTCGTCAACTATTTGGTGCCTAGCTGGTACAGCCAGAGTAACAGGAACCAATGAGCTAGCAAAAGGCCTGTATCTTTCTGAATGCTAAATCTAGCATTTCAGAATAGCAAAGCAGAAAAAAATGTTACCAAAGAAATCATCCTAACAAGACTATGTGAGGAATCTGCTCAAACATGTCTATCAAGGAGCCATGACCTTGATTGACAGGTAGTGTGGTTGTCACTGAGCTGTGAAATTTTTGGGAACGTTTATGTTGTTAATGACTGAGAAGGACCTTCTTGGCCTGTGGTCCCCAAGGCAAGGCTGGCTGCCTCTGTCTGAAGCCCAGATAATCATCCTCACACTGGCAACAGTTATCCTGTTACATCATTGCTGCTCCAGGGAAATAGCCAATAGGGGCTTGCAATTATTAACAGAATTGCTATATTATATATATAATACATTTAAATAAAAATGACTCCCTTAACTTGGTTCAGATGTTGTGTTTTTTTTTTCTTGCACTTTAGGAATTAATCCAGCATTGAAAAGAGGCTCTCTCAAGCTTTCTTCAGTGGTCCTAGGATGGTACCAGAAGCAGACTACAATAGGATGGCATTAGGAGCAGACAGACTGTGGTAATGCATCTGAATGATGAATGAAGTCCTAGAGTCACCTTCTCACAGTCCTTGTGACTCAGCATCTCATGCTAGCTGGGGAGGAATGGTGCACGGCAACCCTCCACTTACAAGTTAATCTCTGTCAAACCCTTTGGCCCCTTTTCACAGTCCTTGTGTCGGGGGTAACATCACCTTCCTTAGCTACTGCTTGAATCTCCGCATCAAATCATTCCATCAGGCACAACAAAGAAAACTCTATTTGTAAATGGAGTTATATAACTCTCACTAATTCCAGCGAAGCTTCGGGCTTCTCTGTGCAAAAGAACACTTCAGCTGCTTCTTTTTATGGGACGGAGGCCTTGTGTTGCTCAAAGGGGAAATACGATCCAGTCTTGAACAAGGGATTAATGCAGTCAAGGACTTGATAAAAGTCATGTAAATCCAGATTAGTCTCCCTATGAAGGCCATAAGGTGAATGATTATGCAAGAAAAGGATGCTGTGTTTGGCTGTGATAGCTTCAAGTCACATGTTTCAAGCCCTGAATGAGTTAGGAGGATAACAGCTTACCCTTAGAGATACACTTACTTAACATACCACTGTTTTCATGCAAAGCAGGGGTGGAGTTTTCAGTATGAAATTGCCATCAATCAACATTTGCAGTGCCCACAATAGCGAGGTAGGAGAGCTGGGAGTTTCCCTTCCTCACCCTCCCATCTTGTTTTAAAATGGCTGCCAGCCAGAAACTCATACTAACACTCATTCCATAGAATGATTATGTTGACTCTTTGTTAAAATAATAAAAAAAATACTTCTAAAACCTTGCACGACTATGGAATTCTTATCTCACTGTTGAAGAACAACAGGCCTTGCAGCTAATTTCCTCTATATACGCAACGGTGGGAACAATCATATTTCCATTGTAGGAACTTCAGAGTTCCTGTTGATAAGACAGAATTTTCACAAAACCTTGAAGCAACGCTGGGAGAAAATAAAATGGCGCCATTTCAGAGAATAGCATCATGGTGTTGATAATTTCAGGACTGTAGACATCAAAGGTCAGGATATCCTTGAGTCTGAACATAGACTATGTGAATGTCCCACAGATTTTAATACACCTATGACATTATCAATCTTTTCACGTGTAGTGTCACCTGAATAGATTTACAGTGAAGAGGCATTCCAATTTTTTTTTTTACCTTACAGTGCATTGTTGGAAGTTTCTCAACAATGTATTCAAAGTATTCAGACTTTAAAAATCATTCGTACCTTTTAGTCCCACATAAAAGTTGAAAAGGAAGGTGATATCCATCAAGGCAGGGTAATTACACCACTACAAAACTGGAAGCAACATGTCACTCTAACTGGAAAGAGTGTCTCATTTGGCAAAAGTCAAGCCAGTGGAGCACCACAACATTCAGTGTTAGAGGTGCGGCTCGTTCAAATGAGATTTTGGAACTTTTAAAAAATTAGACAGCAGAGGAAAATAAATACGAATGTACAGATAAAGAATTACCAAAGGAACATGGGCAAAATTATGCAGGTGTAGATTGCATTGAAAAATGATTGATTGCAAGTAATTCATTTATCTGGAAAGCATACTTTGAAAAATCTACGCATTATCAGTCAGTTTCAAAATAGGTTGAGGGGCGCTTATTGATCCATTGGTTCTTCCAATGTCATTGTCATGAAGTTGACTCAAACATGAAAAGTCTGCTTGAATATTTCAAGTTATGCTGAGAATGTGTTTTGCAGTAAACAGGTCAGTGAAAATAAATTTAGATATTAGAGACCTCTGCTTTCCAATTTTTTTCCTCACCTAGTTACCCCACCATCGCTTTAAGACTAGTACTAAATTTAAAGTCCTTTACTAAATCTCTTATATCTCCATCAAATATGATTAAAGGACAACATGATGTAAGTGTAGATAGTTTTGAAGAAAATGTCAGTTGTCCGGAAAATGTCTGGAAATTTCAAACCAATCAAACCCTGATTATGTATTACCGACATTTTTCCAAGTTTTTCCACAACATATTTGATCTATCTTTTTGACAGTTGTTTGGTTAAAAAAATGACTCCATAGATTTGTATCACAAGCAATGTGACCAAGCATGCAATCTTCAGGTATGAAAAACTATCTGTGAATAAAGCGATGTTTAGTATCAGTTGTTTGGATATATTGATAGACAATCAAAAATGTACTATATGACATATAGGATCTCAACAACTTGCAATCACTGAAGGAATCATGAATTGTGCTCTCTACTGGTGGATCCTACAGGTGAATTCCTGGTTGTCTATCTCTGGGTTGAAGCTGAAGTGCGGCTGTGTGATACAGCAAGACAATGACCTAAAACACTACAATGTTTACATCACAATGGCTAAAGAAAATGAAAGGTCGACTTAGGATAGCTCCAACCCTGAACACCAGTAAAATGTAATAAATCTTGACACACTTATGGTTATGATGTATATTTCTCAGGCAGTTCAAGCAGTTGTGAAGGAGCAGAGTAGAGAGAATTGGCGGAGTGGGTCAAAATTATTCTATGGTGATTTGAGAAGCTGATCAATAACTACAGGAAGTGTTTGATTAGCAGTGTTCCTAAAGATGACATTTTTCACATGGAGCGTTAGATGATTCACCACTTTAGTAAATAAATAAATATCATTTTGTGTCATTTACCTACTCAGATTGTTCCCCAATACACATATTCATCTTCCAAATGCTTATACAGGGCTGTGGGTCTTACCTACTCTTTTACCTGTATTCCGTTTTGGTTGAGAATATGAAAATGATATAAATACACAGAAAATCAAACTGGGGTGCTTTTATACTGCCATGGTCCTAGGTACTGATGGTTGGTGGGTGGAAGTATCCTGACCTAACCAATAAATGCTGGCACTAAATTTAGGCTTCAAAACCTGTGATGGGTGAGAGTCAGCATTGATTGGTGGTTTTGGGATACTCCCATCTACCACGGATTTTGAAGCCTCATTTGTCCCATTACTAGTCCTAGGATTGTGATTGAGTCATAGACCTTGAATTGACTCAAATCAGCACATGCATACAATGTTGTCATAATTTGGATGTTTAGATATTAAATATCAAAGTAAATACAGTTAGAGTAATGGCCTTCTTTTGTGTGCATTACTTGTTATGTAATTATAATTTAGACTGATAAGCTATAAAAATGCTTTGAACACACTACCATCAATAGACCTGTTGTGCTATCCTCTGATTATATTCTGATGAGCTATCAGTCCACATGTGATTTCATACAATTCATTTCTGCTTGTATCTTGATCTTAACAATGTGTCTCATTAAGACGCGGTTACTTGTTTGTGTATTGGGCTCTGCTAATTATGGACTAGCGGTTTGTGATGATTTTTTTACGACTCCTTGCAAGTGCAAACAACAATGGCACCTTATATAACTGGAGTCTGACTCACTGAGCTTTTCAGGCTACTTTTGAGAGCTGAAAAGCCAAAAGCTGCAGAAATGTAATCTGCTGAGAACATCTGTTGGCCTTCATTGCATGATATGAAGTGTTTGCAGGCTGGGTCACCCACCCAGAACCAAGTGGCCAAACCTTTCTTATGTTAAACACAATAAGCAGAAATATTCCAACACCAACCTATGCTGTCTCCACCTCTCTTGTTTTGGCATGCCCTCCCTGATAACTCCCAAAACATAGTTTAAAACAGGACACTGACAGAGACTTGAGGAATTATTTGTTGTGCACAAAATGTGCGTCAAACATACAATATAACTACTAATTAACTACTGTAATTATTTACCTCAATGACAGGGTCTTGAACCTTTCTTATGTAATATAGAATTTTATAGAAAGTGCACGCCTTAGCTAATAACAGCCATTACTTTACCTTACCCAGGGCAGCAGCACCTGTCCAGGCACTGCAAAGAATGTTCCAGCCATGTTTGCAAGATGAAAGCAACATCAACGCTACCAAATCAAGAGACTACTGGAGTAGGGAGCGGGGTTAATTGACTGCTTTTCTGCATTTCATTGGTTATGAGTTTCAGGCTAAGCTGCAGATGGAGCATGCAGAAAGTGTCACTGTGTTTCATTGGTGGGCAGTTCCTGACAGAGCAATACTCAAATGTGTAAATCTTTACAAGTTTAAGATAAGAAGGCCTTGAGGCCACTTAAAGGCCGGGATTCTCTTTTGCTGTTATTTTTGTATCGTTTCTGAACATAGCATAACAAACATAGATACATTACTATATGTTATGATGGGGGGAAATGACACCCAAAACTGTTGAGCGAGTTTTGAAAGATATGACCAGGAAGCCAGGTCAGATCGGGTGGTTGGCTAATTAAGTCAGACTGAGGATGTACTGGAAACTCTGAAGCCCACTGAGATTGGATGAAAGGTATGTTCAACTTTTTTTACACGTAATTATTCTTCTCCATTCTTTCATGATGCAATGGAATCATCATGCTCAATGAAAGTACACTAAAACATCTATTTTTAGAGACATTCATCCTGCTAGACACAGCTGTTATACTGCTGTTCCAAGGTGCCTACAAGCCACACCAGTAAGTGGGTGGAGTCAGTGGAGTGAGCATGTGTCATGTGACTTTGGCTACTGTATTTTTTATTAAGGCCAGGTCTGACCATAGTGGAGCAAGAGCATGAGCTAATTGTAAATTATTAGTATTATCAAAGGGTTGAGGACAGTTCTGGAAACTTTAGGGAACAACCAGCGACATCGGGAGTCTACCAGTTAAATTTGGGAACTCTACTCCTATTTGACATTTATACGAGTACCAATAACATTTATACACTTCCTACTGTTTTACAGAACACCTGACCACACTGAGGAACTACCAGCAGCATCACTAAACACCAGGTCACATTTGAAACCCACTCTTCATATTTTGTAAAATCTTGTTGCACTATAAGTTTGACAGATCAGGTAACTACCAATCAGATCAGACAACTTGTCTCAGTGAAACTGTCCATCAGATAAAACATTTAATGTGAGGGCTGCCATTCAGATCACTGAACTACGAATGAGACCAAAAAACATCCAATCAGAATAGTTTTACCTAACTTTCAGTTTTGGAGTTCATAGAGGCATGCATGCTGGTTTTTTGGAGCAGTTGAGCTCTATGTTATTCAGCTGTTGATTAAACCCCTAAAACTGAATAAAATCAAACTGAACTTGAAACAATATGTTTCCAGTAATTTTAACAGTACTTTTAATGATGGTTTACTGTGTCTACATTATTCATCCATATATCTTTGAACTCCTTATCCCACACTGGGTCATGGTGAGTGTAGGGCCTGTCCCTAGCAGCAGAGTGAATCAGAAGGTACACACACACTATGGGCAGTTCAGAAACAATAATTTGCCTGGCATGGGAGGAAGAGAATGCAATCTCCACACACAGAGGGGGAATGAGTTTCAAACAGCCAACACTGGAGGTGTGAGTCAACAGGGCTGCACACTGAGCCACCACCTCACTATGTTATTAACAAATTAACTATTATTTTGTACAACAAGACACCGACACATAGCAAGTTCCCGATTAATATGTTCTGTCAGGTGTTATGAATAGTGAATATTTCATCCATCCATTTGGAACACAAGGCACATGAAAAACAGTAAGAATGGCAGTCAATTGCAGAATGTTAATATCTCATTCATCTATCTTCTAACCGCTTATCCCGGTCAGGGTTGTGGGGCTTAATATCTCAGTCAAGCATCAATAATTAAGAGCCCAGCTGGACTGGGACATCAACATATGCGGTGTGTAGCGAGAAGCTGGATTTTTATTGTGAGTCACATGTGACATGCTAATTGCAAATGAGAAAAGATGACACTGTCTTAATGCTTCCTTTTGGCAATGTATGAAAATAAAATATGGCTAACAGCTACCAAAGTATTTCTCTTCTTCCTATTGTCTTCACCTGCCTTTGCCTTCTTAAGTGTCCCATTCCTGTTTTCCCACATAATTCATTTATTAATGGACCATACCTTAGTCTACTGTTTCTATCTTAAAAAATAATTCTATGGGAGTGGTTAATTAGACAGACGAAAGAGGTATTATAATTTGGTTACCAGTGATTTGACATATGACTTCAAACACAGATTCTGGGGGAGGAAGCTTTCTCTGGCTTGTTGCCATAAAGAAACCAGACAGGAAATAAGTTTCAATGTTCATAAACTAACGATGCTTAGAAACTATGCAAGGTGTAGCTGCAAACCGGTAGACAGGTAGTTTCTGGACAAAATTTCCCTTAGATTAACATGTGGATATCTGTTTAGGTCAGCTCCACGGGGACAGCTGTATGTCCAGACAAACTACCAAAACTATTGGTTTACATTTCACATATATGAGAATCCAGTAATCACAGCCTGTGTGAACCATTCCATAATCGATAGGGAAAAAGACACAGATAGTGTTTCAAAGGCAGTTTCTGCCAACAGAGCGATGTAGACCATAATTTAAACTGACAGCTCAGAGAAAAAATCTCTGCTATTTTATGGCCTTATGAAGTAGGGAGCAGGCAACGCCTCAATATTTGGCTGTGAAGGGAACAGCCTCCTTTGTATCCTACCACTGCCTAGACAGCTGTAGGGTAAAGTTGTCAGATGAAGTACAGACTGTAGCGCCACCTACTGGTCAGTTTGGCATATATCGTGCAAAAACAAAATACCTGGAATGTTGAATTAAAAAAAAAAATCATTTGGTAGTAAATCATAAGTGATTAAATAATGCCATCTTTTTATCTTTGCAATGTGTACTGTTTGGGCTTGTCAAAAATATGAAACTGAAGGCAATGTGGACTGTGTTTACGTTCGAGTCATTATATTTGTGTCAGTGTATGTATGTATGTATGTATGTGAGTGTGTGTGTGTCCCTAGGCGTATGCATGTCTTTGTGAGTGTACGTGCCTGAATACATAGGGAATGAGAGGATTACTCTGGTTTTCCTAAAGGCAGACACTGTTTCATTCCTGCGTTAACTAGGGGTATTCTCGAGTCTCGCTTTCAATCCAGCGTTAACTAAGGGCTTTCACGAGTTTCGGTTTCATTCCGGTGTTAATTAAGAGCTTTCACGAGTCTAGGTTTCAATCCAGCGTTAATTGAGGGCTTTCACGAGTCTCGGTTTCAATCCGGCGTTAACCGAGGGCTATCACGAGTCTCGGTTTCAATCCGGCGTTAACCGAGGGCTATCACGAGTCTCGGTTTCATTCCGGTGTTAACCGAGGGCTATCAGGAGTCTCGGTTTCATTCCGGTGTTAACCGAGGGCTATCACGAGTCTCGGTTTCAATCCGGCGTTAACCGAGGGCTATCACGAGTCTCGGTTTCATTCCGGTGTTAACCGAGGGCTATCACGAGTCTCGGTTTCATTCTGGCGTTAACTAAGGGCTATCACGAATCTTGGTTTCATTCTGGTGTTGTATTACGATATGCTTGTCATTTTCCTATACGTATTGGCGCGAATATAAAACGGTGTTTTTTTTTTTTTTCCTTCCAAAGAATACATCTAAAAAACTGGGGTCGTCTTTTTTTCGACGGCTAGAAATGAAATGTCATTATACAAGAGCAGATGGCGTAAATTATCCGCCTCCTGGCTATCAGTGCTTTGTATGCAAAAATGTGCTAGAGAAGAGAGGCTACACTAAAACAAATATTCTCTTTGCTCCAACGTGACAATGGCGAGTTCTCGTAGGGAGACAGAGAGAATTTAATTTGAAGAGGTACCAGTGTCTTTCAACATTTTGGATTCAGCATGCTCTATTATGACGAGGGGGAAAAAAAAGATGGTAAACAAACTCATTAGGGTACCAACTTAATTTTGCACTTTTCTTGTTTTTACAGTTAATATTGCCTGTACAAGTATGTAGTCTGTTTAAATATAATAGACAAGGCAAATTATGCTACTTCCAGGTTGCCAAAGCTTAGATAGAACACAGAATGCTTAGACAGGTCATTCACTTGAAGTTAAACGTTTTATTTAAATAATAAAATGGAAAATAGACAGTCAAAGTTCGTTAATTAAAAGGTTAAGTATTTTTTCTTCTTAAATAAAGATACCGAAACTGTACCATTACCGTGGTCCAAAAAATGTGATACATACCAAACTGTGGAAAAACTGTATTGTTGTACCCCTAGTGTTAATTAAGGGCTTTCATGAGTCTAGGTTTTAATCCAGTGTTAACTAATGGCTTTCACAAGTCTCGGTTTCATTCCGGCGTTAACTGAGGGCTTTCATGAGTTGGTTTCATTCGAAGCGTTAACTAAGGGCTTTCATGAGTCTCGCCTCTCTTCTTGCTTCTGCCATTTGTCTGCTTGAAGAACTATACCTGTTAGCACTTTGGTATTGCAAAACACGGAAAGAAAAAGGAATGTGTTTAGATTTAATTTTAATTGTGTGTAGTGAAGCAGAACAAAATGCCAGTAGACTGGGGAAGTCACTAAGCATACAGTGTGAATAGACCATAATTATGTGAAACTGGAAAGACAGGTGATGTGTGGAAACCAGAAGATGACGCTGAATGGAGAGTGAGAGCCAGCCGGTCTCCTGCAGTGCCACTTGCACTCCATCTCCACAGGGGGAGAGAGTTTAGCAGAGGAGGGGGAGTGGAGCTTAATCACCACAAAGGCACTATGCAAATATGCAGTAAACTAGCCCGCTAACTCTACATCACCCTTGTGCAGGCTTTACATAGCAGAACAAAGGACCTTCTCTGGCTCGTGTGTGATTCATCATTCACTGTCACTTTGCAGACAATCTGCCACTGTGGAATGCTCTGGCTTGACAGCTCGCCCGCGTTGACCTCCCACTTTGAGGGTCAGTCTAATCCCTCCCCCATTTATGCCTGCCAACACACCCTGGCCATGTTGGTGTCCCTTTCAGGGAAAGCACACATTTCTCAGTTATGGTTTGCATCATAAATTAGAACATAGCTGTGTCGCATTGCCAGTTGAATGACTGGTTCGTGCTAATAGGTCATTCACAGTATATCCATTGTCGTGACAGAATCCATCCATCCATCCATCACTTATCCTGTTCCAGGGTTGCACCGGAGTCTGGAGCCTATCTCAGGCAGCACAGAGATCAAGGGTGGGGTACACTGTGTACTAGATGCCGATAGACTCAATACAGCTTTGCAATAAATTTTTAGTAAAAGTGTATTGCATTTATTTACTTGCCATTTTCTCTAAATTTGTTACATATTACTTAACGTTTTTACCAGTTGTTGGCTGTGATCCATAATAGAATGCTCTGTCCATCCAACTGCCATATGAAGTGATTGGGATCCCTGAATTAAAGTAACTCAAGTCTTTTTCTCTTTAGCTTTCTTTGATTGCATTTTTGGTACTTAATTATATGGCCTGATGGTGATGTGGTTTTGCTAATTTTCCTCTGCCCAATTAGCCACTAACACAGTAGTTTTTTTTTTTTTTTTTTTGGGGGGGGGCATTCTCTTCCTTTATTATTTAATATAATTTTATGTTCTCCTTTCATGTCATACATTTCTAGCTCTCCTTTTTGCTTGTTTTGTAACTGTATCAGCATTTCTGAAGTGGTTTATGCAAAAAAAAAAAACCCATGGGTTTATTGAAACTCAGCATACATCAGAGTTGATGCGAATTTTTTGTGCAGACAAGAATCTCGGCTGAATTTTTTTCCCTGAATTTCTCACTGATGGGGTACTTGGAGGACCACAGACCAGCAGAGCTCTCGCTCAGACACACATGGCAGATGGTCCATATTTTCAGAAGATGAAGGCTTACATGTTATTAAATGTGCTGTGCAATGGAATATGTGTCACCACAGTTCTACATCTTGTGATTGTCCTAAGACAAATTCTCATCCATAGGGAATATAAAACTATTTTATTGTGTCCTACTAACCAGCGAAATATATAATTATGTTGCTTTTTTTAGATGCCTCTTGCTTAAAAAATGCCGGGTAACTGTTTTACTGGTCTATACCTTATAGTGCTGGTTTTCTAAATTGGCCCAAGGCCATGGTAGATTCTTTGCTTTTAAAATTGGCTTTTTCTGAGATGGCAAAAAAAATGGCAGAAAAGACTCAAAATGAAGAGGTACAGAAAGTGTTCATCATTGGAGACCAGTAACAACATCCTGAGAGGTGTTTTGCTTATTTATCATTAGCCACTTCATCTGTGATTAGATAGACTGTCTTCCAGTGATTCCTATTGCCTTGCACTTAAGAGCTGACATACTTTGTCAGCATACTTTGTCCTCAGTAATCCTTAAAAATTAGGCAATTAACATCACTTGTGACCGTGACCTTGTTCCATCGAACAGATCAAGGTCACCAGTGTTGTGCTGCTTTGCTAATCAGAGATTCACCCTGACCATTGTTCTTAGACCAATTTTTTCACCATCTTTAAATCATTCCTTACACAGCTATCTTCATTCTAATTAACAATCATGTAAACATCTAACGAGGTCAGAATTTACTGATACAGAAAATAGTATGTAAATAAACATAGTTTTTAAATGAGTAATCCATTCTCAGAGATCCACTCCCATTACAGTGTATGAGTATATAATTATGTATATGAAGATTGTGCTTTATTAACATTTTTTTATCTATCAAACATGGCATAACAAGGAGCATGCAGGCAGCAATTTCACCCAAACATTTAAATAGTGCAAACCTAGAACTCAGTATGAACGGACAACCCATCTGCTATGCCCTGTAAAACACACAATAGTATTCATTTCAAAAGTGATGGATAGTGATGGAATGGAAACTTACCTGAAATTGAGAGGGAGGAATAAGTCTGATCCAATGTAGCAGATGTATGGCATCCTCATCCTGAAATAAACCTCTAATTATGAAACTCTGGAAAAAGGACATTGTTGCTTGGTTTGAATTTGACATGCTTGTGCAAGTTTGGAGGGTGAAGGACTGGACTTGTAAGGCAGTTTCTGGCTTATAGGGCCAGCCCATATAAAATGATCAGTTGCTATGTGGTCTTTGAAAATGTTTGCAGGAGAACATGACTGAGAGATTGACGAGGAATAAAAGTTATAGGACAAGCTACGTGTTTGGCTCAGTAAATTTTTCATGTGATTTACGTAATGGGTTGACGACTGGAAAATATGTCCACAGAAGCAACAAGATGTACTGTGAAAGAAGACAGTTGCCGAGACAACAAAAGAGGCAACAGAGCTGGATGCAGGACCGGTATTGTCGGTATAGTCTCAAATTACAGGGATGTTCTCAAGTGAGGGTATAAACAGCTGCATTTAGCTTGTATAAAATTTATGGTAGTGGGATGGGAGATACTTGAGTGATGTATTTGATAATCATTGATCTGATTCTTGTGTGTTTTTAACAACTAAGATTTTGGTAGTGTGAATACCACGGTCATTGTATACAGACAGTATGCGAAGTAATCCAGGATAAAATATCCTTTATTTACTACTTTTATTGCAATACTTGTTTGGTCATATAACTCCTGACCCACTAATTATCATTGGTGTTAGCTTCAACCACCTTAGATATGACAAAATAAGCACACAGTCAGCCTCTATACATGCTCATCTCCATACCCAAATTCACGTCCAACCTGTCCATGAGCTCAAAAACAGCCACATCTCTAACTTGTCCAATCTTTGTAAACAAACTCACCACCTACATGTCCTCACACTCTACAGTCTCTTTAAACAGTTCCCTTCTAAATGGTTGTAATCAATAAAGCAACAAGATTTTACCATTTCCTGATGCAATTGCTTGCTCCAAAGTTGTAAATTTTGTCTGTAAATGAATAGATATTATGGAGAAGTAGTGTGAAATGCTTTTTTTAATAAATCTTACATGTTACAATCAATTTCTGTCTGTGTCACGAGTAATACAGTAATTGTAGTTATTGGGATGTCATGTTTCTATAGGATATGTGATCTATTGTATTTTGCTTTTATAATGTTCAAAACCAGATCAAGGGCTCCTTCAGAACCAGATGAAGGTCTACAGCACCATTGGCTTAAGGTTAGTTGACATGTTGACCTTGATGTCTACTAACCGACTGATTGCCTATCTGACTTCCTTTCCTCACATCTCCCTTGCTCTTGGCTTGAAATGAAAATATTCAGAGCATGTACTATAACCAGAGATGTCAAAGCCAAGGGTGTGTGCATGTACCAGAGAGAAGGCTGAAGAATCCATGATGGCCAGATGATGTAACACTGGCCCTACCACTGAGCTTGGCCCTCAGTGCTGTATGAACACTAAAGATGGAAATATGATCTCTTTGTCCCAGAAGAGGTGTGTGACGAGGGTTAAAGCTGTATTCACAGCTCTCAGACCATGCCTACAAAGATAATAATTAGCCCTGCAGGTCCTATATTAACTGGCTCATGTTTGATGCCACATTTGGTGAATATTTAGTCTATTTTGTAGGTTAATATGCTTAGCAGATGATGCGTAATGAGTACATACATTGGGACTGCAATCAGAGTTATGTATTTAGATATCAACGCACCTCTTATGTCATCTGTTCTACTGTTCAAAGCTCATAAACCATCATCAGTACCCAGGCATTCAGCTATTTCTTTATCAACCCAAACTAGTCTACTGATCCAGTCACTCATTGCCCTTTCTCCAAGCAACTAGGTAATGCAATCATAGCCAGCATCAAGAGACCAGTTCTTATTTGTAAATAGATTTGTAAATCTGTAAACCTGATTTGTCTGGGTTTTCAATCATTCTGAAAATTTCACTACAAGCCTACAGCAATTTGCACGTGAGAATCTCAGTGCAGCATTCAATACTATTGGCCATGACATTCTCCTAGACCGACTAGAATCCCTTGTTGGTATTACAGGGCAGGCTCTGTCCTGGCTTCGGTCTTATC
>JAACJT020000946.1:0-17107 GCA_009936485.2 Gymnarchus niloticus | reverse complement strand
CCTGGAGAACTATTCCTCAAGACTACATTAAAAAAAATACAAGCATATGAAGAAATGAGGGGTGGCTCAAGACTTTTGCACAGTACTGTAGTTATAGAGGTGTTTTAGTCTATTTGGGGAGATGTTTTTGCCGAAGCTGGAGTATGCAGCGTATACACCCTGAACACATCCCATCGAGTCATTTGCAAAAGGAATCACCCTCAGCTCCTTTGGTTTGGATCGTGACAATAACACATGACAGAGGGAGCAGGTTGGTTTAGACTGAGAAGAAAGTGCCATTTGATAGGAGGAAAAATGAAAGAGGTCACCCAGAGAAAGAAATCCACCTACATGCTGTGGGTCACTGGGTGGGTCTGAGTGCAGAATACACCAATCAGCACATGATTCGGGGAACACGGGGCAGATGGGTCCAATTAGCATGCAGAACCAAGGTCATTTAGCTCTTCCCCTGCACCTCTCGGCCACAGCCTGTCGACACACACACACAGATCTCACGATATGGACATGTGGGTTACTTGGAAAGATGTTAACTGGAGGAGTAGAGGAATACACCAGTGTGTCATAACTGGGCAGGTTTACTGGCTTTGGCAGTTAACATGGGAACAGTTATGAATTGCTCCAAACTGCTGCTTCTAAGAAAATGGATTTCCACTGCAGTCTGGATTTGTACCTTCATGTTGTAACGAGAATGCCTTCCATTGCACTTACGTGTCTCTGATTCTGGGGTGATACTGTTACCTGTGATGATTCAGACCTGCCATTTGTGCATTCTTGGAATGTCTCCTGAGATTTCCTCATGTTCACTTTTGTCCTTTACTCATCTCTCAACATTTTGTCTGTCATAAATTGATTCTTTGAGAGACAAGCGTTCCACTTAACACACCACTGTGGCTGTGCATATGCGTAAAAATTGCTGGCCCCCTGTACCTCAGTTTACTGGAACAGCAGTACGATTGAATCTCCATAAAAATGTATGAACTCTGAATCTGATACTTACATCCACACGGGATTAAGCTTAAGTCCCACTCCCTCCTGCTCAAACCTCCCACTGCACGTCTCATCCAGGCCGCTGAGGACTCTGTATGTAAATGTGAATCTGAAAACGGTCTCTTCTTCAACCATTATGAAGCAAAACCAAAAAAATAAATAAAGTGAAATCATAACACAGCAGAGGAATTACCTGAAGTCACAATGGAGGTAATTTACTTAGATGGACATACTGACTTGTTAGCTTTTACCTCTGGTACGTTTCATATCCCAAAACTAAATCAAAATCTTTTTTCTGTGCATGTGAAGCCACATTAGTCTCGGTAGAAAGCCCCTTTTATTAGTGTGTATTTTTAATTTCTTTTTTACACACATGGTAATGTCAGCCCAAGCCTATTTCAGCAGGAAGGCTAGCATCTTTGGATCTCCCCACAGGTTTGCCACATTACCCAAATTGAGTGTGAAAGGACCTCTGTTTGGCCTCGGGACACCCAGGCAGAGCTTCTATTATCTGTGCATGTTAAGTGGCCATGGAGTTTGCAATGCTAATTGTCAGTCGACTATCAGGCTTAAATCCCCTTGCTGAAATTAGTTTGAGGACAATCCAGGATTCAGTCTGTGTGAGTTAAAGTCAAAACTATGAAAACTAAATGAGAAATAGAACTTTTAAAATACAGAAAAATAAACTATCTAAACACAGAAGGCTGGGCGTTGCTTTCTAGAAAAGATTTGTGTCAAAGTACAAGATTGCGACTTGAAGTTTTGAGTTTAAAGGTCTAACTTGTAAAATTAGCACAGGCAGTCACTCTTTTTGTACAGTTTTGGCTTCAAATCAAAAATACACAAGTCAGGCCTACCTCCTAAACTCAGAAAAAACAAATCATTAGATTTTTTTTTCTACAGAGATGTTCCGAGGCCAGTACAAGTCTATCTGCACGTTGCAGGGGATCTGATGGAAGCACTGAAATTGTTATAATGGCCCTTAAACTCCAATTTAGGGTTGTTAAATAATCCAGCCAAAATCACTCAGATATCTGTATATGATTAATTTAAGCATGAGCACCGCATCAGTGTAAGGCATTCCTTTTGTTTTAAAAATTGCAGCAAGCTCTTCCATGTTACTGGGAAAAGTATATGTAATTGTTTCTGTCTTTTTTCAGCATCCTTAAATGTGGTCCCTGTTGGGCAACTCATTTTCTAGTTTATTCCCTCAGAATTGTGAACTTTGGATGACGGTGGACGTGGGATGACAGAGAACTGAGAAACGGGATGAGCCAGATGGCCAGGACAGACTGTTATTCCCATAGGAGGGGAAATTTTACCCTGTGTATGCCCTGGGGACATTTGTTCCAGTGAAGCAAAGTAAGTAAACGTTTCTCCTTAAGACCCATTTCTGTTATATTCTATGGGACATATCCAAATACCCCTCATCGAGCACTACCACAATTCACACAGCAGCGAATGTCCAGATTTGTCATGTGTCTTTTTCATTTATGATCAGCTCTACACAGTTTTTTTATTGGGAATTACATTTTAGACTGTAGGAGCTATTCCTTTCTACAGAGACAGCACCTCAACATTTCTATTCTTCTTCAGATGGAGGTATAGCAAAACGCTGAATTCATGTTATAGCTGCACACAATATGGCTCACTATAATAAGGTCTGTTTGTTCACCAAGCATAAATACAGCTTTAATTCCAAGGTCCATAAGTGACTGATGGTTCTATGGTCCCATGAGGCTTTGATAGGCTGTAGGTCTTGGTTTCACCTTAAAGGATTTTATTTATTATTTTTGTCATCATTAAACAGCCCTGGAGACCCTCTCTGACTGACAACACACATGCCTGTGTGTACATCTGCTCCCTTTACTAAATCTTTTTGACTACATGGCTAAGAAATATACAGGGAAATGAATCTGCTGAGATCGCACAGGATAGCGAGCTTGCACAGTGTGTGAAGCAATGATTCATGCGTCTGTTGTTGGAACTTCTTGGTTTAGGGCTGTAATTAATCACCAAGCCCTGAGCATTCTGGAGCAAAACATCTTGACAGGAGAGATGCAGGTGTCTTATTGGGCTGGAGCCAAAATGGCCGCTATGCTATGTGCTCTTGCCTGTTAAGCAGGGCCGAAGGGGGGGCAAACAGATGTTCTGTTTTCGCAGTTGTCCCCAAATGCTGGCAGTTTGGCTTTGACAAGCAAAAGCAATGCAGACAAAGGCTTTTTTTGGTGTCTGAGTTACAAATGAAACAAGTGGAGTGGTCTTCCTCTACATTTAAACACGCTGCTGTTTGTTATCTTGGGCATCTTACAAATTTCTGCACGTGAAAGCCATTGCAGTAACCGTGTGTGTGTGATTGTCCTGGGTGACATTTTCTCACATCGAAGTGGTTCTTTATACGCAGGGCCAGGAAGGAACACCATGTCCTGACAAGCCCTCGCAGCAGCCTGACACATTTTCCGAACAGAGGTGTTTTCCTCACCAAACAGCACCTCACATGACTTTAATGCCTCCTTGGTGGCTTTCATGTCAACACCCTTCTTATACTAGCAAAGAGAGTGGGATATACAGTTTCCCTGGCTAATGCTCCATCTGAGGAGCTTACCCATGCCCTCAAGCAACACCTAACAATAGGCTTTTTTTTTGTGCAAAACACTTTTTTGTTTTGTGCTTAAATTGGGTCACTGAAACGCTGGTCCTTGTACAACAATAACGTGTCCTGCAGTAGGAGATGATGTTCCAGGCAGTTCAAACACCGTGTCCTCAGGTGGCTGAACAAGTGGCTGAGTGCTTATTGTGAGCAGAAATTTTGTGTTATGCTGCATTAGACAGTGAGGGGATGAGAAAAGGCCCACCAGGTTGGCTAAGGACGGTTTTATTTAAACCAAAAAAGCAGGGAACACGTCACGGGACACCTTGCTGTGTTGTATTCCTTTAAAGTGAACGGTTGTGCCATTGGACAAAAGGGGTTTACAGCTTTAACATTTACACACCAAGACACACATGTGCACACACAAAGACACGGTTACCACCTCATAGAGAAAACCAGCAGGCGTTAGCTCATCTTCTTCAAATAGTACTGGTTTTAAAAGTTTTCGTCGTTTTTGAATCTAATCCACTGGAAGAGAGGACAAGACTTTTTAAAGTCTCCGGAGTTTGGTTAACTCAAACCCGACAGCACAACATATGGATATTCACTTATATTAAACTTTGCCAGTTCACTAAGCTGCAGGGACCTCCTGCATATTGCTCAAATCTTTTTGGATGCGTATTAATGGGAAGAGTTCAAGACATCAAAAGTGTATTTTATGCATAGCTAATGCATTTTATATGGCAGATAATGCAGGCTAACTTTGACAAATTAGCCTTCAGAACTTGTTGGTGAAACTCCAAATAAATATATTTTAAGAACATTTGTCTTGTTTTGGGTATATTTCACACTGCATCCATGGACTCCCTGTTTGTAGATGTAAGCCTTCTTAAACGGTGTGGGGGCATTTTCACATCATTCCATTCAAATTACCCCCTGCCCCCTTCTCTTTAGCTGCTATTCACAGCACATATAACCCTATAAATGCTTTAGATGAAAATAGACACAGTACTGCACAAAAGTCTCAGGCAGGAAAAGACAATCTTTAAGCCCATTTATCTATGCAGTAAGTGTAGTTTTGTTCAGAGAAAAAAATTGAATTTTAACATTAGCTTGTACAGTCTACTAATAAAAGGTGACAAAAATGTTGTCAGTTTTCCAAAATGTTACTGATATCTGGATGATACATCTTTTAGCTCCCTATTCTCTCCAGCACCCCATATGTTCCATGCTTTTGTAAAATTATACCACCTTTATTAGTTAACTTCAATGATTAATTTTATGAGGCATGTATTAGCTAAACAAGCTGTGCATGTAGTTGAGTTCAACATATTCAAGTATATTTTCATTGCCTGCCTAATACTGAATACTGTATATTTTAATAGTAAAGCACACTACAAGCTTCATTGTACTGAGACAACAACGCACCTTCAAATCACTTTTCCTGAGGAGGGATACAGTGCCATCACAGCTAAGAGGTCAGACTAGGCCTCTCTTGCAGGCCAGCTGACTCCAGCTCCCTCTGGGGCGTCCCCCAAAGCTAATCTCTCTAGCACGGCCTGACTCCACCAAGAAGGCCATCCTTGGAAGAGCTCCCTTAGGACCCAAGCAGATGGCATCCTTGCAAGACGCCTGAACAACCTTGGCTGATTCCTCTTACTCTGAAGAAGTATTGACCATGCTTAGAGATCCCTCTGTATCACTGGACTTCTCAACCAGCTTCGAAAGTAATAGATCTTTTCTGAGACGCTCTAACCTGGGTTTACTATAGAAGAACCCAAGAGATTGCAAACACAAGGGCCACAGACATCTGCGCCTCATCAGCCTACTCTTGGCAAAAATTCTCTCAGAATTCAACAACAGGGAATGGAGGCACAGGGCTTAAATAGACCACACCCAGGTGAAGTTAATCATTGCCTTATTGACTGACAAATGCTGCCCTTGCTGCCTCACAGCATTGGATCAGTGTCTCTTCCATGGCATTAACACGACACAATGCAACTTAGATGTAGCATGGCAACATGATTAATCCTATATGTAACTTACCATATATAATCCTGCAGGTTATTTATGATGCAATTTGAGACGTTGAAGTACACACTGAAAAAACTGAGATGCGTTGCCATAAAGCAAGATCAATTCAGCATACTAGGATATAATAGAGTAACCTTTCATGTTGTGTGTTACATTTTAATATGTATGTCTATTCATACTGCTCTTCCTGAGGGGAGTTTGGGACGAACAACACACCAGGGCATGTTGGGAACTCAAAGAGCACAAAGCTTTGACTTTGTGACTATCTCTATTCATGAGCTTCCTTTAACTGAGGATGATGAGCCGAAGGCACGGCGAGGACTGAAAGACAGATCCATAGCTGTCAGGAATCCCCTTGCAGTTCGACAAAAGAGCCTCGTAACAATTCATCTTTCAGCACGGAGTGACACAATGCTGTCATCCTGTACGTTTTTATTCAAAGGGAGAGCATTAGAAAAGCTCTGCCAGCAAAACAGAGCAGAAAAGCAATAATTAGAGGTGGATTTGACACTGAATGGTCATTATTTCCTCAGCAACTTGATGTCTTTTCATCCAGTGGCCCGGTGAGTCCACAGACTAAATTCTGATATCTGAAATGATTTGGATAGTCAAACATACATGAACATACTCAGTTTATATGAACCAAACCGAATTAGACTGAGCAAAAATGGACCACCACCCCAGCCACACTCCTGCACTCACAACGGATATCGGTCTGACACACAAAAACACATTAAGGTCTCGGGAGACTGTCCCAAGTCAACATGGTAGTTAAAGCCAGCATTTGATGTTAAACTCCTGTAATCACAAAGACTATTTCTTTGCCAAACTACACGTATCATGTAACGTATAATCAGTAATGAATGCATTTACAGGAAAGGAGAATTACTTCCACATAACAACTAGTACACTAAATAGACAGTGTAATTATCACTGACACTGTATTTATTATTGGGGTGGTCTGGAAAATTGAAGGTTTGGATGCCTGATGTTCACATAATCAGCATTCTACTGCATCTCAGTACAAATTTTTCCTAATCTAAATATACCTGTCAGAGAAATAATGGCACATGCCACCCTTCATTCTGGATGTTGGAGATTAATATATATTATTGTATCTGACTCCCCAAACACTCCCATCACTCCTGTGGACACTACACATTAGTGTGGGATCGAATCCCACAAGTGGTTTTTGCTCATGACCTAGACATTCCAGCTGGATGTGGCCTCAGGGGGCGTTGCGTGACGCCTTTGTCTAAAAATTCCAGGCTATGAAAATAGAGGCAGGAACTAATGGGTTAAACCCCCAAACCACTCTGGTTTTTGTTGTTTTTTATAATACATACCTTGCTCAGTCTAATGCTGCTTGAATGTATGTGACCCTTTTACCTTCATATCTTTTCCGTATTTGACAAATGAACTCCACACCCTGTTGTTCCCCACTACACATTTAGCAAGATGGGTTACATCATATGCAAAAGTAAGTGAAGGTTTCACTTCAATATGATGTGGCAAGAATTCTAGATGCAATGATTGCAACCAAATGTTTCCTACACTTACTAATCAATGTTCCTTAAGGGGTTCTTGCCCATTCCTGCTTAGACATCTGTTTCTGCTGCTCCAGATTTGTGCCCTGTCCTGCATGAATCAGGGCTCGTTTCTTTGGAGTTAAGGTTTGGACTTTCACTCAGCTCCTGATAAGTGAAATTTCTTATACTTGACCTATTCTTGAGCAAATTTGTTGGGTGCAGGTTCAGCTGCTCAACAGAGGTCCTGGCGTTGATGCTGAATTCCTCGATCTCTTGGCCGCATGTCTTTCTGTATCTTCTCCATATCCATAGATGGAGTAACAGGCAGTGGTCTGCCCACCTCTATGGCTGAGAAGTTCTGTCTTATTAATATAACGGTTATTTCCTTGTTTGTGCACAGAAATTCAGAAAGTTGGGACATTTTTACTGACAACTCTGGGGCCAAAAAGAACATATTAATACATTATTTTTGCCAAACACAAATTTTGATAAAAGTGAACATGTTCGGGGGACATTGTATGTTGTTGTTTAAAGACTGACTGTCATGATCTAAAGATCTGAATGGTTTTGAACAACAGTAAAAATAAATATCTACACTTTAATGTTCATATACTCTAGGATTTAAATGCATTTTTTAAATTTATATTTAGCTGACTATTATTTACAAATGTATTTTACTTTACATATATAGGTGTAAGTTCAACACATTTTTATGGGAGATAATCAGATTAACTAATTCTGCTCTAAGGTTTAACTAGATAATCCCACCTGGGACCTGAAGCTGCATATTTTATTTTATAAATGCAGCACTTTTCAGTTAAATCTCCTGGTTCAATATTTGTAAGGTCACCACACACTACAGGATGAGGCAGGAACCTGGTGCACCAGTCTGAGGCAGTTCTATAATGCTGCAGTCTGAGGCAGTAATCTGAGATAATCTGAGGAAAAAGTCTGCATTTGAGGCAGCAATCTGAGAGTCCTGCTTACCTCTCCCAAGCCTGACCACCTGGTATCACAATATAAACACACCTACTGGAGTCAGATTACTTCCTTATGTCTTAGCACTGATGTGGAAACTGTACTGCCTCTGATATATGAATAGAGTCTCAGTCTTTGTGGCAAATGTAATGCACTTTACTGAGAGAAAACTGTTTGAAGTTACATATAAAATGAAATCACCATCACCCTGCTATTTAAGTCAATGCCAATGTGCCGATGTGTTGCTGGAAATCTCTAGGAGACAACCTAAGTGGAAAATGAAGCTTTTTAAGACCATTTGTCCCAGCATTCCATGTAAACTTGCAAACTATATAAGTTTAATTTGCCTGCTTTAATAGGTGCAGCCCAGGATGTTTCTGCATGCTTTTCATTGGTTGAATGGAACAAAAACTGGATGATAATTTGTCATAGTTTAATAAATGTTGAGAATGTGCAAAGTGACATTAGCAAAAATGCACAAACTGAGATGAGCACTGACTCGTTCTTTCCCTAGTCCTCATGCTGCTTTAGTGTGGTCTTGACAGTAAGAATGTAAAATCATTAAGCAAGTGTTTACTGAGATATGGGCACTAGCTTGGAATGGCATCATTCTGGGGGAGCCATAAGAAAATTACATTGTGCCCTCCCACCCTCCTTGTCCTGGTCTGACAAATTTGTCATTGCTTGTTTTTTTTCTTACGAGGCGATTTGGATTGGTATTTCCCAGAATGCCGAGTGAACGAGAACTACCACTGTCTTTAAGGTACTTTCCTTATAATAAATGTAGAATTCATTCTCCTCAGCAAAGGGTAAAGCCAACTCCCCACTGTTTGTACCAGCAGGCCATCTGTAGCATTCTGAGGACCAACCCCAGCACCTTCAGATAGAAGTAAACCATTAGCTCACGTTAAAGTTTTGGTTGCAGTTCTAAAATCAGATTTTATCACGGAGTTAACAACAGCACCTGAGTCGCTAACGTGATATGAATGCAGTAAAGGTGCGTCAGTTGACCCTTGATGCTGATTTAAGTTCTGAGGAAACTGGCTACAAGGTCTGGGTAACTGAATCATCTTGTCTAGTTGAGTGATGTGGGGACTTATTTTGTTAGGCTAAACATTTCTTCAATCCTTTTTTACTACTACGATGCTTTTAAAAAAAGGTCAAATATGACTACAAACCCCCAAGAAGTGGGAAACAATTCAGTTTTCTTGCCTCCCTCACCTACATATAAAATGAAAACCATCACCCTGCTATTTAAGACAATGCCAACCTGATTTGAAACCAAGCTGGAAGCTTGCTGAAGAATCCAGGTGGCAAAACTGCTCTTAAAAAAACAAACATTCTGCTCAGTAGTTTCTCCTACACCCTCTGTCAGGGTCATGCCTCGCTTAACACGGAAACACGGATGTGGCCATCTGTAAACTGAGTGTGAGAGCACACGCCTTTGTCACTGCATCGCAGTCCGTGTGCCACACTATGTAAAACAATACTTCTTCTGCAAGTGATTTACCTCTAATATGAGGATGGACATACGCAGCACACTCTTCTCTGCAGAATTTCCACCCACATCTGTTTTGTATTGCATTAATTGAAGTGATTATCTAGACTAGACCTGCCTCATGTAACGTTCCCACGTAAATCACTCGCTAATTCGCTGGCTGCAGGTCGGTTTCCTCCGAAGTCTTCTACCGTAGTTTCAACTTTGATTTAGCATACCTTAACTCCCGTCCACCCACCAAAATAGCGCTGTGCTAGAGTAACCCACTCATTTAATAAATGACAATGGCCGCATTCAAACCCACTCTTGGGCGCCGCAGTTCAGGCCGACCTCAGGAGGACGCTGGTGTCATTTGTAAAATGTTCTGGTTGTCCTCCCACAGCCTGACCGTAGCTGGTTTTCTGATCGAATTAATTGGTTCGAGGCAGTACGAGACCTCAGCTGGATCAGCGCCTAACAGATTTCCTGCAGGTGTTTCAGATTTCGCACATATCCCAGAACAATGGCATTCGGCAACCTGGGACACGACCCATGTGTCCCTGCTGAGATATACAGCTGCTGATGGAGAGATGGATACACACCTCGCTGTCACAAATAACGTGCGATGTCGGTTTATGATGCATTCCATTGTTCAAATGCTTAACCATCGTCCATCTTCCAACTGATTATCCCATGTTGGGTGCCGGGGTCTATCCATTCCCGCTTTGAAAATATTTTTATTCTGGAAAAATATTTCCTTTGCCTCCTGGGGTCCTGATATTTATCCAATTTTTGATGCTAAACCCTTTGTTACCAAGCCCCCCTGCCCCACCCGGAAGCGATACCGAAGCTGTGTGGAAAGCACAGTAGAAAGTGTTGAAACAACATGCCGGCGGAATTTGAGTGATAAAATGTAAATTGTGATGCCCTGGGATGTTGCCGTGGGCAACCAAACAGGGATGCTCAAACAGGGAGGTTTAAACAGGGAGATGCTCAAATGGTATCTACATTCCATTCTGGGTGCCCTTCTCTGTAAGCAAGATGATAGAGGACAGTTTTGTTGTAGCTGCCAGATTACTTGAGATAACTTGATGTCCCCTTCCCCAAATTTTACTCCACCAAATTAAATTCAGGGTTTGTTAAAAAGTCCTCAGTGAATGTGAAAGCGATGCAAAACTCACCAATTCACCACCATGATTAGAGCAACTCACTCATTCACCACCACGGAGTTTACATAATTTTATGCGAATATAGAAACTCTACTCACATATTCGACCCAAACACATGAGGTGTGAAGCTGCAGTGCTACCCACTACAATATGCTGTTGGTTCTATTTTTACTGCACTCATTTCTTTCAAGAACTCACACTTTCACAGTTATCAGATGCATGCTGTCACACTTGATGACAGAACCATATGGTTTGTGGGTCCAGTACAACTACTTCTCACCTGTTCAAAGCTTCTTCTTTCAGTTTAGAGGTCACTAAACATGCAACATATTGGAAACGTCTTCATCGTTCTGGACATAATCAGCATTTGCAAACATACTTGCATGTAAATAAACACACAGAGACACACACTCTCTCTATTTACAAAAGCTCAAAGACATTACATCCAGCGGACCCACCTAACCTTGCCATGGTTTGATTGATTACTTTTATTTACTTCTTTTATTTGGTCAGTGGGGATAGTAAACATTATAATTAGCAGTGTTTACATTCTGAAAACCACCTCCAAAAGACAAAAAAAAAAAATTTTAAAAAGGTTCTCCACCATCAGTGTACCTCTCTCAAAGCTGCAAGCTTGCAGTTTTTTCAGACCATCCCCCTCACAGATGGACTGACCACCACACTTAGTCCAAATCTGTCTCAAGGTATTTTTAGCAGGATTAGCAGATGTGTTGCTGGAAATCTCTAGGAGACAACCTAAGTGGGAAATAACGCTTTTTAAGACCATTTGTCCCAGCATTCCATGTAAACTTGCAAACTATATAAGTTTAATTTGCCTGCTTTAATAGGTGCAGCCCAGGATGTTTCTGCATGCTTTTCATTGGTTGAATGGAACAAAAACTGGATGATAATTTGTCATAGTTTAATAAATGTTGAGAATGTGCAAAGTGACATTAGCAAAAATGCACAAACTGAGATGAGCACTGACTCGTTCTTTCCCTAGTCCTCATGCTGCTTTAGTGTGGTCTTGACAGTAAGAATGTAAAATCATTAAGCAAGTGTTTACTGAGATATGGGCACTAGCTTGGAATGGCATCATTCTGGGGGAGCCATAAGAAAATTACATTGTGCCCTCCCACCCTCCTTGTCCTGGTCTGACAAATTTGTCATTGCTTGTTTTTTTTCTTACGAGGCGATTTGGATTGGTATTTCCCAGAATGCCGAGTGAACGAGAACTACCACTGTCTTTAAGGTACTTTCCTTATAATAAATGTAGAATTCATTCTCCTCAGCAAAGGGTAAAGCCAACTCCCCACTGTTTGTACCAGCAGGCCATCTGTAGCATTCTGAGGACCAACCCCAGCACCTTCAGATAGAAGTAAACCATTAGCTCACGTTAAAGTTTTGGTTGCAGTTCTAAAATCAGATTTTATCACGGAGTTAACAACAGCACCTGAGTCGCTAACGTGATATGAATGCAGTAAAGGTGCGTCAGTTGACCCTTGATGCTGATTTAAGTTCTGAGGAAACTGGCTACAAGGTCTGGGTAACTGAATCATCTTGTCTAGTTGAGTGATGTGGGGACTTATTTTGTTAGGCTAAACATTTCATCAATCCTTTTTTACTACTCTCTTTATCTGGGATGCTTTTAAAAAAAGGTCAAATATGACTACAAACCCCCAAGAAGTGGGAAACAACTCAGTTTTCTTGTCTTCCTCACCTGTTCATTCACCGACTGAACATTGCTCCTAAGAAACTACCCTTGCAAAGTAGTGCATTCTCCTGACATGGACATGAGATGGTTAACTGAAGATTAAGGTCATATCTTATGGACCAACAACATCCCACAAGGCAAAAGAAAATGAGAAAAAATTGCTGTGACCTCATCACCACACTTAATATGAGGAAGAGGTCATCTTAATTACATGACTTCTCAAAGATTAACAAGCATCCTTTGCCATTCTTGTTGCCCCCAACAGGTTTTCATCCAAAGTGTGTTACGCTGGCTTCAGATTATTTCAAATTCATTTGCCTAGCAGATAATTTTGCACAGACGAACTTTCAAGTTCTGTCCATTTCTTCAGCTAGATATTTCACTGCAGCTGGTGAGATCCATCGGAGATTTGTGCTCCCATTCCACATGTGATAAAGGAACAGTTCTACATCCTGTCCAAAAGCCTGTATTCCTCCTGCTGCCCTGATGCATACTGCCTGTTCTTACTGATTTGTGCAGCTCAAGATTTTACTAGAATAGTTCAGGTCAAGTACCTTTCTTAAGAGTACAAAAAGGACTCAATTACACATGTCAAATTTATTAATGAAATACAGTTACAGGCTGTGATAAAATGCATTTGTATTACACATCCTTGTGTTTGTCCCAAACTAACCGCTTGCAATGAAACCAAAGTAAAAAAGCTGTGAGGATGATAGAATCTAATGGGATTAGAAATGTTGCATACAATGGAATTTTCCAGAATCCTCTGCAGAATGATATAAAGCTGACATTTTCAGAACACAGCCAATTTTTTCCAGACTCTTGCTGAACATTCTTTTGTTGTCATTTCCTATAGTTGGATTGGGTTCCAAACAATGGAGTCAGCTAGGTTCAAGGAAAAATGCACACAGACCTGGTGATGGACTTCATCCAGTCAGAGGGATGATGTTCCCCGTGTGGAAGACTCACATGGTATCCCTTATCCAAGGCAGCGCTACGTTCCACTTGTCCACTTCCAAGTGGCTCCTGTGTTCAGCAGCTTTCAGAAAACTTTATCAGTGCTCTTTGTGAAAAATGGTGTGGGATTCCCCAGACTGCCCTAACAGTGATTCCAGCAGTTGGATTTTGAGAAGATTACTCGCTGAACTCCTAAGGCGAACTGCAAAATATGGTATGGGCTGTACTCTTACAGCATTGACACCAAATAACTCAGGTAAAAAGTCATGGGTGATTAAAAAAATGTTCCTGAGACATTATGGATTGTCACTGGTTTTACTCTGGGGTTAACTTGCCTAGGAATGCAGTTCACAACCTTGCATTTACATTCTGCAATGAGCTTCTACACAGGTTCAGTGTAAAGGGTTTTGTTTTTGACTGTCATTTACAGGGGAATTTTCAAAGACAGCAGAAGAAAAGGCAGGGAGGAACCTTAGAGTACTTCCTGGTCAGTCACAGATGGTGAGTTTTTCTTGGTCGAAATGCCATGTGGATTATCGTTTTTTCACCAGTCTCAACTTGCCTTGTTACTCTCATATCACAATAGAAACTCTTATGGGGGAAAATGTTGGTTTCCCATCAAACCAATGAAACAACAAACTGGCTTTCCAAAGAAGATATGAAGCTTCATGCATTCTAATAGCTTGCCTCAGGGTCCAGGCCTGTGACAGTCCTAAGTGCGGACACATCTCTGAAGCTGAATCCCTCCAATTGACAGAAGGTTTGGGTGGACTTCCTGTCTCAAAGACAAACCTAGGTAACCTAGACCAACAAACGTTTTGTTCTCCAAACGCAAGGCCAAGGTAAAACCAGCAGAGACAATGGCTTTTTCCTAGCATGAGGTCATAATTGGCAGTCAGTAGAATAAAAGTTGATTCCCCAAGCATTTTATGCAGCTGAAGTAGCTTATATTAGTAGGGCACTGAGGGAAACTGGATTGCTTCATAAATGCTAATAGGCTGACTGGACTGCACTTCCAGAGAACACCTTCAGATCCTCCCAGGCCCCTGGCTCAAAATCAATGGGTTCTCATACTCATTGCTGCATGTGGAGAAGTTATTATGGTGAAACTCAGCACAAATGTTCACTTCTCTTCCTCACCACCAGCCCCGTATTGATTTACCTAAAGCCCAGTTCCAGCCAGAGGTCTACAGGAGTCACCTCCTCACTGCCACTCCCTTGCATTGCCCTACATTTGGCCAGACATCCAGGACTGAATCATGGTGCGGGAGCTGGATGGTGCCCCTTCTCTCATTTGCCCTCAACGATTGTCACATGGTACTAAAGTGGGGGTGGGGGGGGGGTACAATTGGTATTGTACTACTAAAAAAACGTTAAATGGAAACATGAAGCTATTAGCCAATAGTACTGAACGTAGTAACTGTGCTTCAGGCGCAGCTGACCCAACACAGCTCTATTAACACAGAGAAACTCAGCAGTCCAGTCATTATCTTGGAATCTTTTACGGCTTTTCTGGAATCATGTGTAAGATACGATAAACTGCTCCTGATATTTGTATACAACTATTACAGAAGAATATCAGGATTTACAAAGGAATTAAGAAACAAGTTACCGGTGAAATATTGCCAGAAAAATATTGTGACTGAATGTGAGTGGTTGCACATGTTCCGTTGTGTATTTTAGTAAGTGGTAGATAAATAAATAACAACAACAACAACAAGTGGTAGTAAGTAATGCCTGTCTTTTGACTGGAAGAAAAGAGACCAAAGCAGAACCAGGAAAGACATATGAAGTCTCGCCAAGTTGCAATTATTTATTCAGCACACATTTTAATCCACTTTAATCAGCATACAGCAAGGTAGGTACATCACTGAGTACATGGAGCAGTTTTGGGGAAAAGGGCCTCACTCATGGACAAATGGTGGAATGGGCTCTTTTGCCAACCATAGATTTTGAATCTGTGACATTCTAGTCTTGGGCGTAGATGCCGAACAGAAAGGAGGTTGGGATTCAAACTCTGGTCTTTGGCACCATGCAAATAATATTTGCAAGCAAAAACATATAAAAAACACAATCGTGGCTTGTTATTTCACAAGCTGACTCTTTTTGGCTTTAGAGTCCCTTCAGTTTCCTCTCTTTCTTTTTAATTCTTCTGTACTGAAGCTAATAGCTAAAACTTCAGATTTGCCTGGAAAATACATGGGAGTGGATTCGTGTGGAGGCACAGTATGTGTTTAAAAAAATGTCAGATTTGATTACAAACACCCGGGAACTGGGAAACAATTCAGGTTCCTTGTCTTCCTCATCTGTTCATTCACCGGCGGAACGTTGTTCCCGAGAAACTACTCCCACAAAGTAGAACATTCTCCTGACACAGACATGAGATGGATAACTGAAGGTCACTATCATATCTCATGGACCCATGACATCCCACAAGGCAAAAAGAAAAGAACAAAAGAAATAACAGTGACCTCACCAGCACACTTGGCATACGTTCAAACTCAAATCATACATTACTGTCAATGACACTGCATAAAACAACCCCAGTGTCATTAGCCATGTTTTTATAAGCTCGCTTGTGAAATCACACATCACTTGCATATTCTGGAGGCTTCATTTTGGATGGTATACAGGCTTACAGTACGATAGCCTTCAGGAATACATTTTTCCTTTTAATGTTTTCTTTTCTCCCTTATTTGCTTTCAACTGAAGTCCAGACTTGCTAGGAATTGAAGCCGCGGTCTGGAATGTTTTATTAACTCCAAAAGTGGGATTGGCTTTTATCCACTGAACGCATTGCCGTGCCCATGGAATCCTGTATTTGGTTTTGCTGATCATAAAAACAAAGCCACGGCAGACGGAGATGGTGTCCCTTTAAGATAGTTCCAATAATAAAAAATTCTATAATTAGCTTAAAATCTCTCTTGCTTTGCATCCTTTAACATGTATCATCAAGTGAATAATTCCAAAAATTGCATTTGTGGAAAATAAGCTAATATTTAAGAATAGCTCGTGTTTTGAAAGGGGATCTTTTACACTTGCAATGTGAATTATTAGTGAGCCATTTGATTTCTATAGCTGGTCAAATGGTTTTATATGATCAAGGAATCGGACCACCTGCTGTGTTTCATATTCCTATTTGAGAGGGAAATCAGGGTGAGGGGCTTTCGGCTGCACCCTGAGTGCTGCAGGCTGAAATTCCAGTACAGTTCCAGGCCAAGTATCTAACTGGGCAAAAGTTGTAAGTCACTTCATAAAACAGGGTCAGCAGAAAAAAAAAAGGAAACGTGACAGCTGGCCATAGGAAGGCTCTGTTAAGACCAGATTCTTTTCAAGTCTTTGCGTCTCTGTTTGGAAGGGTCCCTTCAGGGTAAGGGCCTTTATGGTTTTAATGCTCTGCGCTCCTGTTCTCCATGTCATAAACCAGGTCAACAGAAACATTTAGGGTCCAGTTCCTGGAAAAGGCACGTTTAGCGATAATCTCCAACACACCGGCTTCTGCACCACATCTGGATACCGTGTTGAGAGTTCTGTTTTCATACCCCCACAGAGTCCTCACCAGTTGTACAGGCCTCGCCCATGATGTCATCGGATGAATTGAGACTGGCTGGCGCCCCCCTCCCCCCCCCCCCCCCTCCCCCCCCCCCCCCCCCCCCCCGCCCCCCCCCACCC
>JAACJT020000945.1:0-17108 GCA_009936485.2 Gymnarchus niloticus | reverse complement strand
TTTCAGAATACTTGGCAAGTTCTGCCGTCAGGGTGTCACTATGCTAATGATATTGTCAACAGTGGCATAGCTGGATGCATCCCAGAGCTGCTGTTGGACCAGCATGACATCGTGATACAGTTAGCTTGTCTAAACTGAAGATGGCCCATGTGGCCATCACTCTGTCGCCCAAGCAGGAAGAAGCCAATATGTGAGTGTATGAAGGAGTTTATCATCCCAGGTTCTTCTTGGGGTCTTCATGAGTTCCTCACAGGTTCCTCATGTGACCTTGTGATCCAGTTGGCCCAGATGAGGAGGCCTGTTTGTGAGTGTCTGCAGGAGCTTGGGGTTCGTCGTTGTGGGAGCTAACAATCCTCTCAGGTTCCTCAACTGCTGGGAACATTGCTCAGATCTTCTAGAACTCCAGGCCAACTTGGTCTTACACTTGCACTGGAGTCTCGATGCCCTCGTGAATTGGGGGGGTGATCGTTAAGCCAAACTTGGCTGCCGTTTAACGGATGGTCGATTTCAGCCAGTCAGTGCCCGTTGGCGCTTGCCCTCTCTCTACACTCAGAGCGCTGTGATTATGGAAGGAATCGTGTCCTAACAACCTTAAAAGGGGCCAGGTCAGTAAAGGCGGTGTAACGGCTTAACCATTAAGCTATTTATCTTGGGCAGTGGGTACCCGCCTGCCCCCGTACTGATGCAGGCCGGCACCATGTCGAATGGAACTGGAGGTCAGCTGGACTCGCTCCTGACCTGCCGTTAATGGAGGTCGCTTTAAGAGGGGGTGAGGAATCAAAAGGCCTCTTTGAGGTTCTAGGACAGGAAACTACCGTCAGTTTTTCCACTTGTCTGGCCGCTGGGTTTTGAGCAGAGATCCGGTCTTATAAACGCTAGTGGGAGGAGCCACTCACCTGGCCATGGTGACACTAGTGCCACGTGTTTTGACCCGGCCTTCATTAATTAATTAATTCATTAAGTTGTGGCATTCCAAGAGTTCACATTTGAATTCAAATTTTCTTTGCTGTTGTAATAGTTAAGTAGAGCCCTATTTCCATTGGTTAGTCCACTCATTGGCATTGCTGATTTGCATTTCCTACATGATAAATCTGTTTCTCTCCATATTTTAAGTTTTCCTTTTATCCTTTTTTGTGAGTTTGTCCCTGAATGTACTGTTCTATTTCAGGAGTGTCTGCAGCTGTGTCAGCTAAAGGGTCAGTGTAAGAATTTATCCATTGTCAATGTATGGTATATACAGCAAACATCCTTTTTTTTCTTTAAATTGCCCTCATACCAGATTCTGACAGCTCTGACCTAATCAAACAATCTCATCCCAGCTTTGCAATGGCTTGTATTGTCCGTCTTCTGAGAAAAGGCATGTACTGCTTTGAGTTGTGGTGTTTTGCACCATGTGATGTGGCAAGTTGAAGATCTCTGGGCGGCTTCTTGGTATCGTACAGGTTAATGGGGTTTATGGTTGGGTCTCTCTCTCTTCCACAGTTACTGAAGCAACCAGCTTAGCTTTGCTTCCTGGCTGAGATAGTAAAGTTAATAGATGATATGCACTGGAAAGATGGCATTTTTGGAGTGCCTTGGAATGCATCCGACCCCCCCCCCCCCCATTAAATTAATCTGCCGTTTGGGAGGGAGCACGGTCTGCCTATTTTCCAGCCCTGTGCCACTCACTCATAGCGCTATGCTGCGTGAGTCGCAGTGAGGGGGTACTCAGCTGGCACCCAGGTAACAGATGTGCCCCTATTATGCCCCACATGTTTGTAGAGAGAATCTGAGCAGCTGGGCACGTGAAACCCAGAGCCCCCTGGGACTTTCATTGCGGCATTTGAGATTCAGGGATGGACAGATATAGTGGAAGGTCGAGAAACTCGTGGATTCTGGTTTTGTGGTGGGAAGTCAGAACACGCTAATATGTAGAAAACATGGGGAATGGGGGACAGGTGGTGTAAGTGTATCCACATTTTTTGGGTCCCCAGTCAAGGGCCTGCCTTGATGGATTTCTCTGAATTTAACCCTTTATGGGATGTATAATAGAACCTCCATTTTAATATGAAAGCGCAGTCATAGATTGGGATGAGTCTGCCGATGGATGCCTTTGGTTAATTTACATTTCAAAATAAAGTACTTATTAATGATCCCTACAAAATTTCATTTCTGAGTAATGAGCCATTTTCAGTACCTTCAAAGGGCTGCATACTTTCAGACTTCAGCAGACACCAGAGCCAATCATCAGCACCATGAGGCCTTGTAATATGATTGTACTGCTGCATTCTGGGATAGAGAGACCCCCGGAGCAAATGCAGCCTGGTAAATGTAGAAACCAAGCAGAATTTAATACTCATGCGAGGTGAGGCTGTTGCTTCTGCAGAGCTAGCAAGTATAACTTTGAATCTGTCCACCCAAGGAACTGCTGGAGACCTTCGGCTGAGACACAGAGCAGGTTTGACAGATGCGGGTGGAGAATCGTGTTCGGGATGAGGCCCTCCATTGCATGGAGTCACTTCTGAAGAACGCTTAGGCTGTGGAAGGCGATCCCTCCACCTCAAGTGAGGAATTCAGAAGGTCTAAGCATGCTGAGATGATGGATTTACGGTGTGGTTAACATCAGATGCATGGTAGCCACACTGATTTGGGGAAAAGGAGATGAGACCTTTACCATTGGGAAGAGTGTTTAGCATCTACAACAAATCTATTTTCCAGTGAAGGCTGCCAATCAATTGCTGTCTAATTAAGAATGAACTCCATTTTGAATTTTTCTTTTCCCATAACATAAAAAGAGGGGTGTGCTCTATTTTAGGTTGTGGAAAAGAGTTTCTCCATTCCGGGAATGCGTGTGTTCTGGTCCACAGACTGCGATTTTTTTTTTTTTTTTTTTTCCTCTCTCTCTTGTCGTCTGTTCACTCGTCTTTGCTGTCTGAGAGGTGAGAGGTCAGGAGCCCTGTGGCCCCAGCATCGCAGCAGGTGAACAAAGGCCATTCGGTGAGCGTTTTTAAATGAGACACGTATTGTAATATGTTTTCTTCAATTTAAGAACCAGAGCCGAAACTTTCCTTGCAATTACCGAGATTTGTGTGACACTTGCGACAGGTTTGGGAGACTACATTTGCTTTTCTTTGAACACAATTACCACTTTTACAGCCTGAAACATCAGCTTCGCTAGAACAGCCACGGACTCTTACAACGCTCCTTTACAGAGAGTGGGATAATTGCATAAGGCATCGTTTCACTCCTGGCCAACTGGAAGCCAGTTGTACTGTTATTTTAACTAATCGCTTGTCCACCTTGACGTAAGCCTCCCCCCCAGCTGGTCCTATTTACACAAAAGGGTTTTAAGACGTCCAGTGCTGGCATTAAATGGATGCCTCATAAGTTTCAATCCAGCAGCTGACTGGCCCGGTTTAGCCCCAGTCGGCAATAAGCGGCCTGCAAATCAGCTGCACCATGAAATAAACCTGATTATCACACGGATGCAGTATGTGTCGTCATTATTATTATTATTATTATTATTATTATTATTATTATTAGTTGTTGTTATGTGTCAGAGCAACCCTATAAATGACTAAATTAAACCGGGAAAAAAAACACAGACAAACAGGCCAGCCTAGCAAGGAGAGGAATACACCTGTAATGAAACTCAGGCAGTCCAGGAGTACAATGGTCCTCAAGGCCTCTGCATCTGATGCCAACCTAATACACTCCCCATACAAGCCTGATTGGGCTAATTGACGGTGAATGGGATGGCTGACGACACTTTCCGCCGCCTAGACAGGGAACCCTTTGGCTGTGCATATTGCAGTTGCGGTTCTGCGCATGTGCCCGGTGACCGTGGGGAGGGCCGTCTACTCATTTTGAAAGCGATTGTGTGTTTCTACAGTGTCTCGGTTAAGAATGCTTCAGACTTTGAGCCTCAGAGTCACCAAAGGAACTTTGCAGTCTGGACGCTGGGACTGTTGATATGCATTTTATGAATGTGGGGCCGCCTTGCAGGTCAGAAATGCATTGAAGTGTTTTTTCATTCCTTTTGATGCACTTTGATGCTGTGATAGCTTGGTGTGGATGGGGTCACGTGTGGTGCTGCTTGAGTGCCAATGCCACCCAATTCGGGTGATTTTTCCGCAGGCCCACACTTTTGGAAGCCGTGCAACGTTGCCCATGCCTTAGCTCCGTCCATGACCCAGGTCCACACAGATCGCCGTGGGATAGCTCAGGGTCCTGCCTTGCTCTTTGTCTTCCTGCCTTTGCTCTGCCCATGACCCCTCCTCTTTCCCGTCAACAGCGGTCCCCTTCCCACCTAGCCATCGGCTGACAGCGAAGGAGGTGTTCGACAGCGAGGGCAAGCCCAAGGTGGACGTGCTGAAGGCCCACCTGACCAAGGAAGGGCGTGTGGAGGAGGGCGTGGCTCTGCGACTCATCTCCGAGGGCGCGGCCATCCTGAGGAGCGAGAAGAACCTGCTTGACATTGAGGCACCCGTTACAGGTTAGTGCCCAAGCCCATCGTCTCTGTTCGCATCATGAACGCTGCCTTTAAACTGCATGTGGGTTTGGTGTTAAAGTGCCGTTTTACCAATAAGGAAAAACCTGTAAAACTCAAGGAATCTTGTATTGAGATCCTTTCCTAAGCAACTTTTGCATGCGAGCAACATTTGTGCCAGAGCAGAGGTGTATTCCGTAGTTCTGGACCTTTGTTTGAAGGCTCTGGTTGCCCTGGGTGACCGGCCATAAGTGGCGTGACCCGCACTTGAGCCTCAAGTGACTTAAATAAAAAAATCTTTCATCACGGTTGCAGGCGCACTGCTCTTGGTGAATCAGGCCGGCTGTCTGTCCTCGCTGTCATCACAACCACCGTTGTGTTTGTTTAGAGTTTCATGACTTAATTATACTTTATAATGAAGTAGAGGAGCCTTTGATGATTCAATAATAGGATCATTTTGGACAAGAGGTATAGCAGAGCCTGCAAATGTTTTTGTAAGTATGCTTTTGTAAAATGTATTTTGTAGATGGGAAAGCCGTTCCTAGGCACATTAAGATTTGAGCTCTCTTTTTTTGTTATTTGCCCAAGAATGAAGCAGTAGCACTGAGCACTGTCCGTCTCTGTTACCCATCACTGTCCTCGCGAACTGAAACATCCGCTTTGTTCTGGGGCCGTCAGTGAAGTGTGCAGCTCGAGTCCTCCGTCTCAGAAGAACATCCATTTGTATCTCGTCTTGGTTTTCTTCATTCATTTGACCTTGAAGGTCTTTCATTTCACCAAAATGGATGGTTTTTTTTTTTTTTTTTTTTTAACACACAAATAGCTGTTCTCGGAGCTGAGCAGCACACGCCCTAACTGGGTGCTGTTGTCGTTCTTTGACTACTTTTCAGCCTAATGAATTAAACCTTAAGAGGAAGTTTATCGCTCTCACACACACACTCACACACACACACACACTCTCACTAGTCTATGAAATGGTCTTTTCATTTTAATTTGTGTTGGGGGGTGAGGGTTGCAGGCTGATGTGCATGCCAGTTCTTTTTTGGGCATGCATCCTTTCTTTTAAGGTCCTGTATCTGGGCTGCTGTCAGCCCTCCTGATGGTAACCTGTCCTCTGCTGGCTTGGGAAAAACAAACTCTGAGCTTATGGTGAGGAGGACTTGCCTGTCTGACTGGGCTTGACCAAATATGGCACTGCTGCTTTATGTTATGGAGGGCCTCAGGGAATGGACATGTGAGGTTCTGGAGATGGATTCTGGCCATCCCCCTGGTTCTGCTGTTGGACCCTAGAGTACGTTACTTAACCAAACCTGCCTCAGAAGATACCTGGGTTATATTTAGATAACATTTTATTAGGATTACTTATGCTAATAAAATGTAAATTTAAATTCTATAAAATTATTATTTCTAATAACAGCACAGCCCTTCTAGAACCCAAAAAACAGCCACCCAGGTCAAAGGCTTTGGAGGCCCAATGCCTTGCTGAGAGATCTGGATTGTCCAAACCACAATAACTGACGCTTTTGTGTTTTGGGGGCCTCATGCCGCCCGAGGGAGATCACCGTCATCCCACATCCCCAAACCAGGCACTCTGGTGCTTCTCCTTTTCATCGTTTGACCCTAACACTCATTCTCCCATGTCTGCTTACAGCCAGATTGGGGAGGAGGGCGTTTTGGTGGTTGGCCACTTGTTGCTGCTCTTCATTATTCATCTTCTTTGTCATGTAAATTGGGTTATGAGGGAAATGTAGAATTTTCAATGCATTTCCCACTCATCCTGGAGCCCTTGAGATATGGCTTGGCTGGGATGGTGGAAGTTGCAGTATCCTAAGAGGGCATCTAATTTTTCTGTCTCTTGGCCTGTTTTTAGAGTCCACTTTGAATAGTGTTAATGTGGATTTTGGTATTTGTGTGCAAATGCTATGCATCAATATAGGATGTTTAAAAACCTGCAGGTGACCCCCCCGCTAACCGAGGGCCTTGCTAACAGCGCCGTTCTGCTAACCGAGGGCCTTGCTAACAGCGCCGTTCTGCTAACCGAGGGCCTCCATAACCACTGTGTTCCTTTCTTACTGACATCAGCATCTCCTTTGAGTTAATTTCACTACTGGCCCATCTTATGAGTTGAATGAGCTCAGACGCTCTGTGTAAATATCCATAAATCTGAGCAGCTACGGAGCATTTGAAATCTGCACCACCCCAAATCCCCTCCCCCCCCTCCAGCCGGTAACTTGTTTATCGGTTCACCACCGACTGAGTGGTCATAATCGCTGTGCTTTGTCAGCCAACGATATGCCGGTGTCTTAATTACCATGAGGGACGGCTGAAGTGGAACTGCCCCACTGACATCATCCAGCTTCAGTCTCTGAAGCAGATAGTCCCATTTACCCCGTGGGTTCTCGTGGCTCTGTAATGACACACAAGCACAAATGAAACCTGCTGCTGGAGCCCGTGGACAGCGTTCCTTGAAGAGGTACACGCATGCACAAACACACATAAAGATGTGGTGAACAGTGGAACGGCTCGCTACACACACATGAACAGAGCTTCTGGTGCTCACAAGCCCCCCTCTTGCCTGCCATCTTTCCTTGCGTCGTCCTCATTTCTGTGCCGTCAAACTTACGTGGGGCTTAGTGGAGCACAGAGAATGGGAATCGACCTGCAGGGGATGGCGTGTGTGTGCACACTCGCACATGTCTGCGTGTGTGAGCCTCCCAGCACGGTGGTGTGACTATTCACCACTGACACACTTGCAAGGACAGCTAGCCAGGCCCCTGGTCTGCTGAGAACACCTCACCCCCACCACAGTTCACCCATCTCTTAGCAACAGTAAGTTTTCACCCCCCCCCCCCCCCCCCCCCCCCCCCCCCCCCTCCCCCCTATCTTAGACAAGAAAGAGTTCCACCCCCCCCCCCCCCCTCAGGCAGCACACTTCTCCCTCCATGTGTCTCCTCGTTGCAGTATCGGTAAATAAAATTCCCATTCTCGCTATTTGCGGAAAACAGAATGTTCATTTATTGGCTTTACCTGGGACAGTCGCCTCTGGGGTCTGCGCTCTCATTCAGTGTTGTAATTTAGTTTTATTTATGAGGCGTGCGACTTCCTCAGCCCTTAACACACTTAAAGAGACTTAGTGATTTATTTTTGCAACTGCTTCAGCCCCCCCGCTTGTTTTTAATCCCATGGGGACAAATATTGTGACAGTTTCAATGCCTTCAAATTGCTATTGAGTATCTTTAAAGATTGTTTTGTGCCTCTTGCTCGGTGCAGAATAGCTGAACTGCGGGATGGCGCCGGAGACCCAGGGGAGGGACACGTCCTTTGTGTAACTTAATTGTTTAGCTCACGTTTATATTCAAAGCAGACCTGCAACTTAAACCTGCAGCCTTTCCACTGGTGAATTTCATACGCATCCTTAACCGCCGCTCCACCTGCTGTTTGTGAGACTGCCGAGCAGATCGAAGGCTTTGTTGCCTCCATACACGCGCACATGCATACACACGAGGGAAGTCACCTGCAGATTTCCTTGGAAGGCAGACATTAATCACTCCCACACACAGGCCTGCTCTGTTACTCCATTCTTTTCCAGGTTTTGCTGTGTTGGGATTTCCTCCCTGGGCATCAGTCAGCAGGGTGTGCCTGCAGTAAACACGTCTGTGACCAGTCATCTGTGGGTGTGTTTCGGACCTTTTGGCACGTAGCCGGAGGATGCTGCCGGTATTTTTGGTAACGCACAGGGAGGGGACCGTCTGACCGAAGTTTATGCATACGACGCCCTCTTCTGGCCAGTGTCGGTTTCTGCAGTGGTGGCACCCTGAAACCTGGTGGACATTCGCGCCCCCGTTTTCACAACAGCCTCTGGGCGAAGCACGTCAGTAGAGAAGCAGACCTTCCGTCCCACCGTGACAACTAAGCTGGGCCAGCACTGAACGCAGGGTAGACAGATGGCATTCTGGCAGGGGGGTGTGGGGTGGGTGGAGGCCGAAGCCAGTGGAGCTGGGCCACCAAACACAATCTGCTCCTTCATCGCCGCACAGCCGCGGTGTCCTCAGCAGCGCCCCCCACTGGTCATTATTCACACAGCCCGGCTTGTCCTCATGAACAGTGTCGCACATGGCTGAGTTTCACCCGCATCGACTTCCTGCCAAAAATGTGGCCTGGCCTAGCCTGATGGAAGCCTAGCGGTGTAGCAGTCTGGCCTTAGCAGGGTTTGGACCAGCCCTGACACAGTGCATGGTTAAAAAGCTCACATGAGATGAGATTTACCTTAAATGACTTCTGTCTGTGTTAACTTGCAAAGTGAGCAGGGTTAGTTTTTTGTTGTCTGAGGACGTGATCCCCCCCCCAGCAATTGTTGGTCTGCTTGTCAAGTTCAGAAGCTGTCTGCTGTTTGTTCGTGCGTCCTGCAGCTTTAAGGATGTGGCCTGAATCGCTCGCATAGCATCCACCTGAGCTGCTGCTCATACAATCATCACAGCGACTCAGCCTTAGGTCAAGTAAGCCCCCCCCCACCTCTAGCAGGTAGAATAGGCCCTGTTGAAAAGGATTCCTGGAAAAAAAAATATGCTGGAGCATGAATCCTCTGTCATGTGATGATTGGCACTCCTGGCAATTAAAGGGGGAAAAAGTTGGAGAACTGGACACAGCTGGTCAGAGTGAGTGTGTTGTCTGCATTGAGTAAAGCCACGTTCAGGTTTCCTCATTATTCATAGGCATGAAGCTAACTGCAGCTACTGTGGATTTGTTCAACCATTTGTCAGGCTTCCATGCTAAGCTGCCCCTAAATTTCCCCCATTACTGAGGCTTGTTCATCCAGCTTGGGTACCTGGGCCCCCCCAGGACTCGAGCTGGCAACCATCTGGTTTACGGGTCTGCCTGAGCTGCCGTTAAGGTGACTCGATTTGGTGGGAATTACTGAGAACACAGCCTGTTGTTTCTGCATCCTTCAGCTGCCTCGCCGTGTGGGAGTTTTGTCACATCCTGTTCAGCTGTGGAGTCTTACGTGTTGGATTAAGGTCGTCCCAGAGTGAAGAGAGAGCCCACCTTCCTGAACCTCCGTATCCTCACCCTGGCAGCCGGAGTAGTCGGTGGCGAGGCTGGCGGTGCAAAGCCAGCTATTTTACCTGTAAAGGATTCCTGTTTCTTAATGGGATGCTTGATCAGCATTGTGTTGCTACCATTGCCATAATTTCTTAATATTAGACTGGTTGGTTGAATCGGTCCTATCCCATCCAGTAGCACATCTATAATCTTATGATTTTCATCTAGAATAAAGAAGAACCTGAACATTTGATATTAAGACTTTACAGTATATTCAGAATTACACGAATTTAGATGATTTTGCATTTGGATGTGGTTGGCCCCCTGCAGGAGGGATCGGCCTGTTTTGCTGACTATGAAAAGGAGGAAAGTGAGCTGGTCTAATGGCCAGCGCCCCACCTGGCTGGAGCCAAGAAGAACAGATGTCTCTGCTCTGTCTTACTAGCAGAGAGCCCTCACAGACGGGGCTTCACACTCCCTCCCTGTTTTAACCGTGGCTTCAGAGCTACTTTGCACGGAGCGTGTGGAGTTATCTGCTCCATACTGAATGTCTCCTGGGAGGCCGGATCATGAGCGCCCCCTGGAGCCCCAGCTGTGACGAGCACCCATGGAGCCCAGTCAGTAACAACTCCCCCTGGAGGCCGGCCTATTCCGAGCATGCCCAGGAACTCACTGTGCACTGAATCAGCCCACGGAGAAGTCCTGTGTAGATTAGAGTACAGAGCTGTGTGCTGCCGCCTCCAGCCTGCCTGAAAAGCCCTGCCGCAGCCAATGCGCATTCACTACGGGGGTCCGCTCTTGAGATAAAGCACTCCCACCACATCAGCTGACATAGGCTGACTGCTTTAAATTTCAGTTATTGTTTTGTGAATTCTTAGCTTTCTTTGTTGAAATATTTATGTGCTCATTTATTTATTTATGCATTACTCAGTCTAGTGAAGTTGAATCTCTTTGGGGCCTAGTTAATTTGCCAGGAATTATTGTCGAGGCATTAGGTTACGGTCAGCGTTTTGCCTGGATGAATGATTTGTCCATGCACAAATTAATACTAGGAGGTTGGTATTTGTGTACTAGTGTACTCAGCAGGGGAATTAAAAATTTTTTTTTTTTTTAATGCAAGCTGTTGTCACACACAATTTTGTTGAAGACAGGAACTGCCAGGAACATGCAGTTAGGTAAGTTGATTTGTCTAAATTCCCCCTAGTGTGTGACTGTGTGCCCTGTGATGGACTGGCATCCTGTCCAGGGTGTCCCCTGCGTTGGGCCCTCAGTTTTTCTGGGGTAGGCTCCAGGCTCGTTGTCACTTTGTCACTTTGTAACTGTCACGTTACAGAAGTTGGTTGGACGGGCAGCAGAGTACACCCTGACGCTCCTGTGCCATTTACACCAACCCTGTGTTCCTTCATAGTAGGACATCCAAGAAACACGTAGTTAGCGTCAAGGCCAGGGACTACACTGGAGGTCCACAGGAAGTGAGGAGGGCAAAGAAATGGGCGGGGCTGGCATCTTTGGTCAGCATCAGAGGTCCGAGGGAATTTCTTGTGCAGAGATTCCTCTCCAAGGGGAGCTTGTGTCCCTCTCAGCCAGTCGCTGTCAGCCAGACAGAATTCTCTCACCCATGTGAAAGCGCCCAGGCCCCTGCACGACCCCATTCTCTTGACAGATTTTCGTTCTGGTGTGTTTGCTTCAAAAGTCCGCTTGTTATGTAAGCCATCCGCTGACTGAAGTGAAGTGGCTTTGCAGGGAGAGGAGGCTGTACAGTAAGTCTAGCACAGCCTTTAGCAGTGTCGCTGAGTCATAGACTCTGAAAAGAGGGAGGTCTTTGGTATTCCCGCACCTTTTTTTCGAGGGCTCTCTAAACTGGCTGTCTGTCGGTTTAATGGCTGTAAAGTCGGTAAGATAATTAGCGTCGGTAGAAGCTGGCCGGATGAAAAACGTGGGCAGACACTCACCTGGGTTAGCAAAGGTAGAGAGGCGAGCGTACAGTCTGAGTTTGAGAGAGTGGTTCTGCAAACCTCCCCAATGGGGGAAACGGGAATCTTGGTATCGCCTATGAGAGCTGGTAGGTGCTAGCTGACTAAAAGCACCACCATAAAGCAGACACTTCTCAGGGCTGTGGCTAGCTGGTGTGTGTGTGTGTTTTTGTTATATATTGGGTGGCACGGTGGATCCGTGGATGTTACTGTTGCCACTGGGTGTGTTTGCTGCTTCTCTCAGTGCTTTGTGGGTCTCCTCTGGGTCTCTGGGTCCACTGTTTTCCTCCTGCAGTCCAAAGGTATGCAGTTGGACTAACTGGTGTCTCTAAATTGCCTGTACACTGTGCGTGTGTCCTGCAATGGACTGTTATCCCTTCCAGGCTGTACCCCCAGCTTTGTCCTGTATGCTCCTGGCCTCCGTAACGTGATCTTTTTTTTTTTTTCTTTTTTTTTTAATTGTCTGATCTACGCCATCATCAGGTCTCCCCCGCTTACACGGCTGCCACCTCCTATCACTGGGGTCTCTAATCCCCTCCCCTAGAGGCGTAATACACTGTCCTTTTAGTATCTTCTGGTTGCCACTCTTCCAAGCTTCCTGCTGCATATTAATAAACATTAGGCCTGATTTTTACTCCATGTAGCTCCTGGACAGTTTAACATTCCCTGAACATAATTGTAACGTCCTGTTCCCCCCCCAGCATAAAAACTAAGGAGTGTTGTGTATAATTCATTGTAAGTAAGTCATTGTTAAAGTATTTCCTGATTCTTAGGAAGTTTTTTCTTTTTTGTACCTGCCGGAGAGGTGGATTATACAACACCTGTTTCACTGTTTACAACCACTTGTGTATGAATTCTTTCATTTGCTAGATGCCATGTCATTGACCTGTGATGTTACCGTTTGCCATTTGCTCGGCGAGGTCTTCCAGAAGCTTCACTGGAATGGCAGCCCGCTTTAAGAGTGTTTATATCTACGGTGTCGTAGGTGACAATCCGTCACGCGATATGAATATCTATGGTGAACTTTGAACGGGCTGTACTGCCCGAAGTAAATAAGAGCCAGCATTTGCCATCTGTCTCCTTGTGGACCCAACTCCGTAATTCGCAGGCGAGTCATGGAGGTTTTATTGTCTGTGCTAACGGTGAAGGCAAGGAGAAAACTGTTCTCAAGTCAGTAAATATATGTATTATCTCTAGGAAAGGAAAGACTTTAAGAATTGAACAGGTAGATGATTATACACCCCTATGAGGCGATGAACACCTTTACTGTTATTGTATAAATATGAAGGAATTTCATCTGGGTAATGCAAGTCCTTTGACCAAGTGCTGTGTCGTGTCTGATGTAGGCTATTGATTTAGTTTAATTAAAGCTTTATTACTTTAATTTTACTTCATGCCCTGGTTTTTGCGTAGTCTATGGCAGTGTTCCTCAAACCAGTCCTCGGGGTCCCCCAGATGGTCCATGTTTTTGTTCCCTCCCAACTCCAGGGAATTGAGAGCAAACACGTGGACTGTCTGGGGGGGGTCCCCGAGGACTGGTTTGAGGAACACTGACCTATAGAACATTGTTGTGAATGCTATGATCTCTTTTGAATATTGAATTGCACAGTAATTGTTCTGCTGCCAGGTGTATAGCATTAATTACATGCCCAGGCCCAATGCTGAGTAGTTTTAATACTTCATAAAGTAGTTGTATGTCAAGATATAGTGGTCTCTGTTATCATAATGGTTTTCTTCTGTATATTGTTGTCATGAACAGTTTCTGTGCCATTGTGTAACGTTTCCATGGAGATCTTGTGAACACATGGTTATAAGGCACCGTTTGCTGTGTGTTGCCGCCGTCGTTCTGTCATTTACAATGGACTTGTGTTGTAAATATAGGACAGGTTGCATTTTAGCTCCTTTGAAAGGAGCGGGTCTGTCTTTAGCTGTAGACGTCCGGGCTGCAGGTGTTCAGGCTGCTATATGTCTGTGCCTTTGCAACAAGCCGAACGCCCAGAATGCTTGGCGTCTCCTTCGCTGTTTGGCTGACGTCCTACTCCACCTGTTACCACTGACACATACAAATACAGCTGAATTTGAATGCAGTCTACCGTCTAATGCAGTTAGGTCCTGTCCTTTTGTGTATTGAACCCCATCTTGAATCAAAATGAGCTTTATGAATTATTGTAATTAATTCTTGTTGCATCAAGACCCCAGTTGTTGCTGAAGCCACCACGCCCACCTATGACTCAGTTCCCTAAGGAGCTCAAATCTAATTATCAGTGCTCTGTCTCCACCGTCTTTAATGACCGACATCTCTGATACCGATCTCTGGATGCCATGTCGCTCAGTCGGAACACTGCTGGAACGTGCTGCGTGCCCGTGTGGCATGAGTCCGGTGGCTTTTTTGAGGTCAGCTGAGATCTGTAAGGTGTAGCTTCAGTGCAAACACAGACATCATAAACGGAGGGTTTATGATGAGTATTAGGCGATTAGATTCTCTCCTCCCCTGTCCCAGGAGACTAATATCTCCTCGAATGATTTCCTGACATCCCCCATTAGCACATGTTAATTGTGTGTCTCTGGAAGAAGTTATTGCCATATTTCTCCTAGTGCCTTGAGGGACGGGAGGTTGCCGTCAGATCCAGTGACACAAACATGTTTGATTGGTGGACGGAAGTGATTGGATGCTTTGCTAGATTACGCTTTTCTTCTTACAGTTTCCTGCCGCCTCCGGGCAACGTTTTCCTGGGCCAGTTTGGTCGCAGTTTATTGGGCACAGTGACCAGTGAGGGGTGCTAATGAGCCAAACGTAGAAAGCCAAGTCATTCGAATGGAGAAAGAGATCTACAGGGCTTTCAACAGAAGCCAGGCATGGCTGTGTCGTGGAAGGGCATTCCCTTCTCGAGAGAATAAGTTCTTCCTTGGGTCATAAAAGGGTCATTAACTTTATGTGGGTGGTGATGAGTGAGACTCACGGTCGCCGTTATTTCTCTCCTGGTGGCCGTTAGGTATTCGTACACTGGAGAGCAGAGGTAGGGGATGAGAAGAGGGATATCAAGTATGACCAATATTGGGAAAGGCATGTCAGAAAAAGTCAGGGCTGTAAATGAGAGTTACTAGCCTCCTCACAAATGGAATTTTTTCTGCCTGATTGTTGGCCTCGAATGAGTAGGGAGTAGTGCAGCCAGTTTTGTTTGTGCAAAGAGAGCTTTGGAAAGGGCTGATAAAGCCGTAGAGGGGGGAAGAGCTGGAGAAACCTTTCTTCTGGTGAGGATCATCGATGACTGTCACTAAGCTGTTAGTGGCCTAACACTCACCGGGAATGTGACAGCCTCTGTACTTTTTTTTGTGCTTCCCACAATACTTTTCTGAGTTATCAAGTTCTTTAAAGACTCACAGGCACATCATTCCACGACCATTAGCCAGATCCTGAAAGGGGCATTGGTGATCTGAGAGAACAGTGTCTTCCCAGACTTCCAGAACAGTGGGCCCAGAGAGGCTGGCTAATTTCTGGAGCCAATCAGATGCCAGCTGCAGTAATAAATATGTCTGAAGAGAGAAATCCTTCCGTGTGAATGGGCTGTGACTTTGATGGCCGGGAATTCAGTTCTCACATGCGCTGACTACACACTGGTAACTGAACTGCGTGCAGGCCATGCTCTCAAGGCAACCTTTTAATGTTTATTTTACAAACCTTTTTTTTTAAAGACACAGTGGAGAAAGTGATGCCATGCTCAGAGAGACCTGGCACAGCAGCCAGAATGTGAGGATAAGGCAATAAGGAAACTCCGTCAGTCAAATCAAAAGTAAATAAGCAGAATAGGACTTAAGACATGCCAACTAAGAAGATATCTATTTAATCCGCATTGAGATTGTAAGGATAAATGAGCAGTGTATGTAGATCAATAAAATCCATCTGGTTCCCATTGATTCTCTCTTTAATAAGGAAGGAAACGTCATAGCAGAGTTAGGCTTGACTACAGCAGTATTTCCTCTTGATGAGGATGAGGTGATTACCCCTCATTTCTCGAATTTCCCTAAAGGGTCAAGTTGGTGGTTTCCAGAGCCGCGAGGTTGCCTGGCTCCTCCCTCGCTTAGCGCGTTTGTTTTTTTTTTCTTTCTTCTGATGCACCTTCGTTTAATATGGCCTGTATAATGTAATCAGGCTGGGGGGGGAGTGGTATAGGCCACTGCCCCTGTCCTAATCCCATTAAGCCTCACACAGACTCACAGCTATATTCTCAAACCTGTGTTTCTGGGGAGTTCCACTGGCTCTCACATTAGTCACTAGCAATCCTTGACCCCCAGAGCACCTGAAAAGTAGCCTTAGTTGTGAAGTCTTCTGGGGTCTTTCCCACAACCTCTGCGTCATCATATAGCATACTTAGCGAACCTCATCCCCGCTTGGTCCTCACCCAAGTCCACACACAACAGCATGGTGATTTTCCCAAGCACGGGCTTCCTGAGAATCCCACAGGTGTTTCAGACACTCTTCCATTCCTGGAAAAGCTTTCCCCTCTGCCTTATCCTCCGGGGGCTCCTCCAGATTTCAGCAAATACAATTAGATGTGTGGAGAGAGGCCTCCAGCAGTTAGCACGTTAGCTGTTTTTATTTTAAAACACTTGCACCCGTTTTCTCTCCAGCCTGGTTAGTCAGGAACACATCTTCTCCCACGTACCTCACATCTCTTATGTAACGGGTTGAGGCACGTTTACACGCAGTCGGTTCCACCGCATTGCTGTCCTTCGTCAGGCCTCGTTAACAGTTGGTGAGGAGCAGAACCTGTGGTTTAGGGAGTCCAGGCAGACTGGAAGGCCTGCAGTTGGCCCAGTGATGGTGCCAGTCTTTGGTGTCCTCGGGCCACCGCATCGCCAAGCCGGACCGTGCCCGTACGAGGAAGGCACACGTGCCACGCACTGTGAGAAGCAGCATTAATTATACAAAGTACCACACAATGTCTCTAAACCTCATTCATTATTTATTAAGGCAGAAAGCAGGCAGCCCTTTGAGATATTATCAAGGTAGTGCTAATGTTTGGCAACGAGACAAAGCGTGTGTTTCAATCGTTCACTGATGTTTTGGGACCTCAAAGGAACAATGGTCCTATTCTTCAATATATATTTATTTTTTTTTCTGGGGTGTTGAAAATCCACATGGAGGTCTGGGATCCGGGGCCCAAACCCGAGGCCTCATGATTATTTATGCATTTGGATCAATAGAACACTCAATCAGGAGGTTTTTCAACCTTAATGGGCAAAAGTGTAAGTGGGGTTTCAATGGCGGTTCGAGACACTCGTCTCGACACCCGTTTGTTCATGTCATTTGTACCTTCTGCAGTCTGGATGGGGTTTTTTTTTTTTAAAGTGTTTCCCAAACTCTTTCTGTCAAAACCCTCTTCTACAAAAAAAAAATTTAAATCCACCTGCACTCACACACGCATGATTTGAAACTCCACACCCCCAGATTGAGATCCACTGTCATAAATCAACATGCTACATGCAGGACCATGATTTAAAGTGCACTCTTCCCCTTCTTCCTGATTTCTGCCATGTCCCCCCTCCCCCCCCCCCCCCTCTCTTTCTTCCCTTCGGGGTGCTCCTCCGCCGGCTGCTTTCTCTCCCTGGTCGTCTTTCTTCAGGGG